>RJWH01002569.1:0-220664 GCA_004363575.1 Solenodon paradoxus | reverse complement strand
GTGTGTGTGTGTGGTGTATGTGTGTGTTTAGTGTGTGTGGTGTATGTGTGATGTGTGTGCGCTGTGTTTAGTGTGTGTGTGTTTAGTGTTTGTTTAGTGTGTGTTTAGTGTGTGTGTTTAGTGTGTGTCGTGTGTGTGGTGTATGTGCGATGTGTGTGGGGTGTGTGTGTGGTGTGTGTCGTGTGTGGTGTGCGATGTGTGTGGCGTGTGTCATGTGTGTGGTGTATGTGTGTGCTGTGTGTCATGTGTGTGGTGTGTGTGCGATGTGTATGTGCTGTGTGTTTTTTGTGTGTGGTGTGTATGGTGTGGTGTGTGTGTCATGTGTGTGGTGTATGTGTGATGTGTGTGTGGTGTGGTGTGTGTGCTGTGTTTAGTGTGTGTTTAGTGTGTGTGATGTGTGTGGTGTATGTGTGATGTGTGTGTGGTGTGGTGTGTGTGCTGTGTTTAGTGTGTGTGTTTAGTGTGTGTGTGATGTGTGTGGTGTGTGTGATGTGTGTCATGTGTGTGGTGTATGTGTGATGTGTGTGTGGTGTGGTGTGTGTGCTGTGTTTAGTGTGTGTTTAGTGTGTGTTTAGTGTGTGTGGTGTGTGTTTAGTGTGTGTGTTTAGTGTGTGTGGTGTGTGTGTGATGTGTGTGCACGCAGCTCCCTAACTCCCATTAGCGCCTGCTAGCAAACACAGGTGACCTTGTCCAGGGGCCGGTGGCGCTGAGATCTGTCTGTCCCCTGCCGTCCCAGTGTTCGCCTCGGTGACTGTCCTCCTCAGTAGCTTCCTTATGGGTCTATGCTTTTCTTCAGCAGGGCGCCGTGGTTTTGTGGGTGAGCTGTCCTTGGACAAGGTCCGGTACCTGTAAAGCGGCCTCGATTGGAATAGCATGGAAGTTGAGGGGCAGCCTCCGGGGGACCGTGAGCCCTTCATCCAGTGACGGGGCTCCTTCCTGCAGGGGTCGCGGAGACACAGGCGGAGCCGACGCAATGCGGGCGTAAGCCAAGGCCACCTTGGGTTGCCGCCGCCACCAGGCGACCAGAGAGAAGCCTGCACAAGTTCTCCGGGTGTCCCGGACACCTCGGTGTCAGCCTCGCGCCCCCAGCACTGGGACTGGTTCCTGTGGTTTGCAGGCCCCGGTTTGCAGCGCGTGTCCTGCAGGCCTCGGAAATGAAGCACCGGGCCGGGGGCACTTACCATCCGTCCTGCCTCCCACGGCGGCTCCTCTCCCGGCACTTTCACCAGCACGGTGCTCCTGGCCGAGCATCCACTCCGGGCTGCACCCGTTCGCGTGCTCTTTCCCGTACAGCTCCGTCCCTGGAGAGCTGCGGCGCGACCTCCCAGCCCCATGGCCGCTTGGGAAAGTCCTGTGTGGCCTCTGAGGCACAGCGTAAGTGCTGCCTCCCGGGAGCCCTCCCAGCTGTCTGCAGTCCGGACCTCGGGCTTGTGCTGGGGTGACCAGGGACATGCCTCCCAGTACAACTGGACTTGGTGGTGGTTGAGACTCTCCTTCCCCAGATTCAGGGCGGGACGCCAATCATTCGCCTTTGGGGAGAGGGGCCCTGCTGGCCCACCGAAGCCGGATCTGAGGAGACCACAGAGGAGGGTTTCCGTCCCATTCCCTTCAGACAATAAGAAGCCACAGAGCCTTTAAATCATATCCGACAGCTTGTCTGACGGTAAGAGGGGAGTATGAGAGAGACTGCCCATCGGATGCCACTGTTTAGCACACAGTCAGCATTCTGACAGGCGTGGCAATGAGGCAAGAAAAGCTTGTCAGCACGGATGGCCGTGTGTTCTAACTGATGTTCAGTGGAACTGGACTAAATCAAGTCAAAATAGGTTCGAGACCTGGCTTAAGACTGGAAATATAAATTATGTAGAGACCATAACAATAACACAGAGTCATACACTTCATGAGATGGTCCTCAGAGAGGCGTGGGGGCCTCAGCCTCCGGCTTCCCGCTGGGCGTGCCCTGCGCACCGTTGGTTCCAGCAAAGCTCTTCCTTTGCTCCCAACTCCAGACCCCTGAGGCAGCCCCTAAACTCACAAGACCACACCTGCATGGCCCTGGGGCTGAAAGATGTGCCACTTTGACCTACGGATTATTTTGTGCTAAGTCACTGGGGGACCTGAAGATTTGCAAGAAGGCTCTGCCACTTCCTTAACGACCAGTGGAATGAAAGCTGAGTGTATTACTCCAAATTGGGCTTCATTTGATCAGAGATCAACTTTCTATCAAAGAAATCCATCTGCACAGCAGGGAAACATCTAATTACAGAGCATCTGGTCTTCATTATATGCATTACCCTCTCCTCATCATGTGAATTCCACGCACCTCTTCCTGAAGCCCCAGGCCCTGTCCTATTCCTTACTTCAGAATATGTATGTATGTATTACGTATGCATGTATGTTTGATCTACCTATTTATCTATCCAGGCATCTTCTATTACTTCCATTTTGCCTCACTGGCTTTGGAATTTATGTCTATGCCAATTCCCCATACTTATGTCATTACTTTTGCTGTTTTCTTCTGCTAAACTGTTGGATGTCAATTTGATTGCACTACTGGCTCAAAGAGAACGTAGAGGAGTAGAGGGAAATTGTCTCCTCCCCTACAAGGCCGTTTCCTCTCGTGCCTCCATGACTAGTACTCGTGAGAGAAAGACCCATGCACTGGGAGGAAGGCATCTTCCAGGTGGTGGGAGAGCAGCTGCCCACAGCGTGAGACCGCGCTCCAGACATCCCAGTTAGGAGATCCAGTCTGCTCCCTTTTCCTTGTCTAGCACCAGTGGCATTGCCTGTTCCTCAGCATCCAGACTTCAGATGGGTGACAGAGAGCACTGTCCGATTCCTGAGTCTCCCATGTTCCACTGAAACTTGGGATCACACATAGTCTAATGAGAGGAGGCAGACAAAGAGATGCTACTTATCTCATCCTAAGATTTCATTTCGCATTTTCTTCCTACAGGGTGACATGCAGAAATAAATCCTGTTGATAGTTCCTTTAATTTATATCTTTATATAACATCAGTTGTGCGATTAGATAGAAATTTAATGGAACGTTTGTGTGTGAATCAGCATACATATATCCTGGTGAAATCTCCGAGCCGGGACAAACAGCAGGGGGAGCAGAGTCCCACACACCGTACTGAGTCAGCACATTAGAGTAATTTTCTGTGTCCTCATAATAGATACTTGAGAATAATTACTCATAGCCTGTGGAGAATTCATCAACCTCAGGTACCACATAATAAGTTACACTATCACAGCAACTGTGCAAATGAAGTTGGAAATTCAAAGCTTACTGATGATGTCTTGTTACTTTCTCCCCCCAGAAAAACCAATCTGCGTAATTGATGCCATAGGTAGGAGAAAATTTTTTATTATTACACTCTACATCAGAGAGTCTTTAATAAATGAGAGGTGCAAGTTCACTGGAAAATAACGGTGACCACGTGGGACTGAGCTCACAGCATTCATAATTCTTTGGCACATCAAAAAGAAAGGATGGTGTTTGTTTTCTAAAACTCAATATGCCATATTCCACGGAGAACGTTCAATTGATGGGAAGAGATAGACTGGGAGTTGGACTGAAGTTCAATGTTGAGAGAGACGACTGATGAGTGAGTGCCCAGAACATAGTCAGGCTGCAAAGGAGGTGCCAGCAGTGAGACCTGAGGCAGTGACGGCTGGCAGGTGAGAGCCTGATGTTTTAATGTCTGCAGGCTGAATGAAGTCTCTGTAACTCATGGTGGGAAAAAATGCACGTGAGTGCCTTTTTTGTGACTAGTAATTAAGACAGAGAATTTCTGCCTGGTGATATTTTGTTGATTTCCTCAACAGATTCATTAGAGTAGATTATATTCTTGGTGTTAATGTTATTTATACCAGAAACCCAAAGCAAATTACATATGTTCATATATATATATAACATATTTATATATATGCATATATCAATTTTCTACTCATCACAATAAATGTATGCGTGGCTATTGATTATCTACTTTTTTTTTTGAAGACCCTAGAGCCCCCATGATGGTGGGAGGAAGATGTGAAAGGAACTTGGTCTGTATGTTAACATCTGGAGGAGAGTTACCAAGGAGAGTTTGGATCTAAATAACGAGAAATACAAATATACAGACACACACACATATACACACATGAGTTTTGACGAGTAGATGATTAATTAACTAAATGATGAAATATTTTGTGTTCTTCTACACAGCACTTTGAGATGTGTTCCTTCAGTGTTGGCCATTGTACTAGATTTCATAGCTGGAAGCTTTCAATGTCTGCACTGAGTTTACACATTGGGTTAGAGACCACCTCTTTTCTGTACTGGATACCTTCCACTTGTGCCTTCATACCTTTCTCCTCTTCACTTTGTAAGTAGCTCGGGGAGGTTGGCTTGCACTGATCACATCAATGGTATCCTTGACATCTGACTTCTAGTTGGATTTGGCCACTGGGGAGTCCCAGGAAGAGATCCAAGAAGGAGAAGAGAATGTGACTGGAGTCTTCAATTTCCAGGAAACTGCTCTTTAGGTAACCTCAAGTTGACTGAGCCTCTAAAAGTTCATGGCACCACTGAAGATGGTCCTCTCTCTGTCAGTCTTGCCTCTGCTCACATCCCTTTAGACCTCGGGGTGGAACAGCTTCTGGTTCCTTTGAATCCTGGATCTTGCATTCTCCATGTGGTTGCCCAATCCCCCACCACCACATTGGTTGGAGCTCTTTCATTAACCCTCTTTGAATTATCTCTGTGTGAGTGTGACATTGATTTCTGGCACTCTGACATATGTTTTAAACTATTTAACTTCTTGCTTTTATTTTGTTTCTTCATTTCTTTTTTTTATCCTATTTTGCATTGGATCTTTTTTTCCTTGCCCATGGATCATCTCTGTGTTTCCCATGAGCTTGAACACAACTCTTCTTGATTTTTCTGAGTCCATCTTTACTCACTAGGTCATGACTATTGCTGGTGACATTTTAAGACTATCACCATTACATGTTTCCAGAAAGCTGTGAGTCTTCCCCAATGAGCTATAAATTGACTGCACTATTCCCTTTTATTGTCATCAATACCCGTATTCTCCTGGTTTTGAGGCTGATGTTTTGGCTAATATGAATGCTTACCTTTGTAGGATTTTCCATTTATATTCTGCTCCTTTTTAATTTAATATCTTAGATTGACCTTTTTTCTCCATGTCCTCAAAGCAAGCAAAACAAAAGAAATAGAACAGCCCCTCCCCCCAAAGAAAACAATAAAAACAACCTCATGGTCTACAGTGTGGGTCGTTTCTAAGCTCATAAATTATACCACTGTAGAGGTTGGTGTCTATTGATTTTCACCCTCAGACACATCCAGTGTAATTGAACAAAGCCTTTTCCTAATGTCAGCAATATTCAGACTAGAGGAGGAAGCCTCAGAGTAAGATATGAAGTTACTGGCGGTTCAGCAGGAAGACGAAGAAACCCAGTTTGTAGCAGTTTAAAAGGCTTGCTTGCCCAGAAATAGTTCCTAATAGTTCTGCTGCCCGTTCCGAAATTCCCTCTATAAAAATCACTAGTGGTTCAAACTAAAAAGTGTGGGATCCTGTTTTCTGACAGATCACAACATTTCTAAATAAAATCTTCTCACTCACATAAAAATTGTAACGTCTAAGGACGAGTCATCGTAATGGAGCACATCAGCACGTGATTTGGGCACAAGGCAGGCGGGGGTGGCTAGGGAGGTCAGCTTCCAACAGAACACAGGCTGGGGAAATGCAGCTCCTGAAGGTCACCTTGTTCTTGGTGTTGCAAGCACTCAAACTGAGGTTTAGAAGACTCATCTTTTAAAAGCAAGAGGAGAAAGAGGCGGGAGTGTCCGTTGCTGTTTTCCCTTGCCTTCCAATCTTCTTGCCACCCACCCCTCTGTAATTTCTATCTTTAGATTCCACTCTGGAAGTTATCAGTTTTGCCAGGCACATTCTTTAATTTAAAACTTTATCTTTTATAGGTGACATTTTATGAGTCTGGTGATTTGCCATTAAAACTGCAAAGTTGTCCAGTAGGTGTCTCCATCTGGATTATTTCAAAAGGATGCTTGATCTCTCCACAGCAGAATCCTGTTCTGTTCCAATTTGCGTGACTAGTAGCTTACATCCTATTTGGCACAGAGGGACTACAAAAGGAAAACCAGTTAAAAGGTCTTTGGCTAAGACTAATGGAGTCAAGACTGTTACAGTAGGGGAGAGCTGTTCAACTCCATTCCACTGAAAAGAAGGGTAGGAGAGTTTTTATGTAATGGGGTAAGCCAGAGGAAAAGTACTGGAGAACATGGGCATTGGTCAATGTGACTAGGCCATTTGTGTTAGCTAACTGGTGCTGATGGAAGTTAAGGTACTCCTCCCTTGTGCACACAGACTGAAAGATGGGGTGCTATTTTCCTTGATGATTATGTAGCAAAGGTTCCCTGAGAAAACCGTTGCCACGTTGTAAAGTATTTACACCTTGAAGGGGCAAAGAAAGAATTTACAATTGTATATTTTCTAATGGAAATGATCCTAAGAAAGGGATGGCAGAGTCCTTTAGTCAGGAAGATGTCTGTCTAACATTTAGTCTAGTAGATGGGTACAGCAAGGCCATCTTAGACTGAATTGATCAGCAATCTTGATCCTACTCCATTATATTGTGTTATGTGGCCATTTTGTTATACGAACAAGTAATGCTCTTGTAAAAACTCAAGAAATTCTGTGTGCGTGTGTGTGTAGAGGGCATTTCTAGGCAGTTTTTTAAAATTGCTGTAGGAGAGAGAAAACACTGAGCATCTGCTCCTCGAGACTGAGGGCCATGTCTGCCTGCCTCCTCGTCATCTTCTCCTCTCACCTAGTACAGTGTTGTGAGCTTCCACTGAAGGTTTGCTTTGCAGTTGAATGAGAAAACATGGCTCCCTCTCAGAAGACCCACCCAATAAATGCAGGGTAGAGCAGAATTTCTTGGTCACATCACGGCAAGCACCTGGGTCTCAGGAGGAGCAGACTAGGTTGGAGTTCTCTGGTTGTACATAATTATGCAAACGTGGGAAAGTCACACCAACCCTCTCGGTCTTTTGTTTCCTAATCTGTAAAAGGAAGGTTGTGTCCACTTCAGGGTGGCGGCTGTAAGCATGAGATGAGATGTTGTCCATGAAGCAACCTGTAAATCTCAGCACACAGCCCAGAGCTAGCATCTCCTTATTCTGCATAATTGCCCCTTTTCCTCTCAGCCCTGATGTCTTGTAGGGACTTCTGATAAAAGTAGCCACGAGAGCCCGGCGTGCTGCCTCTCAGCCTTTTGATTTGTCATAATGAACCTCATTATGTTTTTCTATAAACGTGTTCTGCCTGAATACTTTATTGGTGCCTTTGTTTCTGCTTAATTGTTTTCTTTTCATGATGCTTGGGCTTGATTCGGACATGGTGGCGTTTCGTTGTTTATCTAATTCTTTAATTAAGTCACCCTAAAGTGTGGCTGCCGTCAGTCCCTCTGGGTGCTAATAAGAGAAGCTAATCACACTGCAGAGCCTGAGCAGAAGCTCTTTGGGTATGAAATGGGCAGCATTGCTGCTGTGGCTGCCAGCCACCGGGGGTCAGCTGGAGTCTGGATGTGTTTCTAGCCACTGGTGAGAATAAAACTTCAGATTCCTTTCCTCTTTGAGCCAGTGTCCTGCTTCTATCTGCTAGCTCTTTCTACTTGATGACCTCACTTTCCATTTTAATGGGCCCTTCCATCTATTATTTAGGACTCCTGTCTTGTCAAAGGTGCTCTTGCTTTTATCTTCTTTTAACTCTGAGGGAGGTGACTGTCACCATCCAAGTGTTTGGATGAAGAGATGAGAAGGGTACCCAGCTAGCTGGAAAAGTGCTCGAGTGGGATTAGAGTCAGTGGCCCCAGAGCAGCTTGGAGCCCTGTGCTGCCCCAGAACATAGGTGCATAAAGTGGAAGACTTCCACTTCTGTCCCCATGTCTTGCTCTTCGGCTTGTGATTCTCCTTTCATGACTGAACAAGTGAGATATTGTCCTCACTCTAAAAAAGCACAAGCTACTGGTCATCTGCCACTTGTCACTCTCCTTCAGTTTTGCACGTGAAGCCCCAACGTGTTGGACAGAGGTCTGTGTACTTAGGTTGATTGCTTCTAGTCATACCTTTCTGTAGGCAGTTGTTGGTCAGCGAACATCAGTGATCGAGGAGTCTCTGCCCTGGATGGGCATGGAAGGAAATTCACAGTAGCAGACAAGAAGTGGCTCAGACATAGTCCTGCATCTCAAAGGACATGGGATCAAGAAGCGTCATGAGAATGACTGTATTTTAGAACCACTGTGGCTTCTGTCTGCCTCCTTACAAGAGTCTCACGCTTAGGTTTGCCTTGTTGTTTGAAAGTAAGTCTCAGAATGCTGTTGCCATTAATCATGGGTCGTCATTTCTGAGAATCCCTGGATCCAAAATGTAGGGATCAAGCCATGACAAGTAGGACACTCTACTTTAAGGTGCAGGGAAAACCTGTATTTCTACCTTTAGTATGAATGGGGAATTTCTAACTCTAAGGTGTGGTATTCGAAATCCTGCTCAGTTTGATCTTCGTGCTTTCTTTCAAGGCTGATCATAGGTCATGTGAGTTATGTGCCAGTCATCTTGGGCTCCCTGGCATTTCCTGAACATTCCTTATCTTAAGCCCTCCCTCCCTCCCACCCTCTCTCCCTTCTTTCCTTCCTTCCTTCCTTCCTTCCTTCCTTCTCTCCTTTCCTTCTCTGCTTGTCCTCCTTCTCCTTCTTTTCCTCCTTCCTCCGCCTTCTCCTCCTCCTCCTTCTTCTTTACTCGCTCTCTCTCTTTCTCTCTTTCCCCTGTTATTTATTTATAACAGCTCATCTCTTCTTTGCTTTTTTCTCTAATATTAACTAGCACTCAGAAATTCCAGGGCTCAGACCCTCTGAAATATTACAAGTAAACTCTGTCTCTCATCATTTATTTATCTGAATTTTTGTCACCATTCCCGACATGTGTCCATGTGCCTGGGAAGGGACCAGAAGGAGAGAACAACACATCTCTTCTCTCACAATCCAGTATGACAATTTGCAAAGAATAGATGTGCCAGATATAATGTGATATATTCACTGAATCCCTTTGTTTTTCTTCCTCCCTGGACATACAGGAAAATTACTTGCTCAGCTTCTCGCGCAGTAAGGTCGGGACATGGGGCTGGGCTGTGGTCAGTGGGCTGGGGATCAACTGTGTACGCTGCTTTCAGGCTGGGCTTTGTGTTCACTGGTTACCGTGCAAGACTCGAGTGAAGTGATGCCTTGTTTCTGTGGCTTTATTTTTTGGAGACTCAGAGGGGATTCCACACTCTGAAAAAACAAGTTAAACACTAGCTGATGGGAAAGCTTCTGCTCTGTGGCAAGGCTCTGAGGCATATTTAGTCAGGACCCAGGGCGGGAGTTGTGTTCTCTATGGGCAACGCCACTGCCTGAGAGGCAGTGTCCTGCTTTGCCCTCTGTGACAGAACCAGGTAAGGTTCTGGGGTAGTGAGGGCACTGGCGGAAGTGACATCACTGCAGTAAAGTAAAAGACCCTTTGGAAGGGCAGTTGAATTTGAACAATGCAGGTGGGGTCGGGACACAGCAGGTGTCACCCTCCCCTGCTCAGAAACCGGAGTCTGAGGTGCCGGCAGGTTCCTCACTGGAGGAAGAGCCTGTGATGGCAGAGCCCGCGGAGCAGAGAGAAGTCACATGTAAGCGGTGGGCACTGTTCAGACTCGTGCTGTTCCAGGGTCGGTGGGATACTCTTTTCAGTAAGCGCTTACTGACTAAAACTTTATAAAGATAATACATGGGGATAAGAAATGCAATGCAGAGAAAAGGCAGGAATAGCAGCAGCAGAAGGAAGCTAGTGTTTGTTATGCGCTTCTTAGGTGTCAGCGTGGATTGTTCCAGGCCCTTCATGACCCCTGTTTCCTCCCCGCAAAAGCACTGCGAGGAGGGTATTGTCCTGATTTTACGGGAAGATGTGGAAGTCGATGCTCTGAGGGTCTGGTAGACTACACAAGTTCACATGGCTAGTTCACTGTGGAATTGGCCTTGAACTTGATCTGTCTGACGCAAAACCCACCCACGCCCTTCCAACCCTGGCAATGAATGGGCGACAGATGGCCCTCACATCCGCATGCCCTTCCAAACACACTGTCTTCTACGCTTGCCGATGAAGATGAACCAGCCATGGGCCCTTGACCCTAGGACTTTAACTCGGCCATCGTCGCCGGGGGCGTCCCACCAGTGCGTGTAAGTGTCTCTGGACGTCTCTGTCCTGCCTTCTGTGATCATAATGGTCCGTTTATCTTATTTTCTCTCGCCCTGCATTCCTGCATGTTCTCTCTTAGACGTTTTGGCCTTGAGTCGTGGGTCTCGTGTTCACCTCTTGTGTTAAATGACAGGCTTCGTACCTGCTGCTGACCCCTCCCGCTCATCCTCTGCCATGGGGTGTGCTAACTGGTAGCTCCATTTCAGATAATTGCAATTCTTGGTTTGGCCTGGACCCTGTGACCTGGGTCTACTTGGCTGGCACTGTTCTGGGGTCAGTTCTAATCCCTATGACAGGGTCAGATGCCATGCAATTCATTAATCTACCAGCTCAATAAATACTGTGTTTTTATCTGCAGCAGTGAGAAGGGAGCAAGAGATAGTCTTTTCTAGCACGGGGACACTAATAACATGCATGAAAACTCATCACACTCAGTGGATTTTGTGAATATTATCTTATACACAAATTTCTGAGGGATCCTTTCTATTGGGGGACCTGGATACCCAGGAAGGTTTGACTGACTTGCTCCCCTTCACCTGGCCGTTAAACGAGTGGCCACTTGTCTTCAAGCCAGCCACTCCAGTGCTAGCATCTAGCTTTCTCTAAAATGCCACATCGTCTTTGGGAGATGGCAGTTTCCTTGATAACCCTTCCCGCAGTGTCTGAAAGAGTCATGCTTCTAGTTGCTGTTTGCGTGTTGGGCTGTAGACCCAGGCATCTCAGTGATGAGGCTAAAAGGATTCATTTGGCAAAAATCCCAGGGTTCTCTTGATAAAAGCTCGGGTGTAGGAAGCCCCTGGGAAAGCCCGATGAGTTCACTGGTTACCCCGTGCAAGACTCGAATGAAGTGATGCCTTGTTTCTGTGGCTTTTATTTTTCAGAGACTCAGAGGAAGAGGATGGGATTTTGAGGTTGATGCAATGATGAGAACTGCTGTTTCAGGAATGCTAGCAGTGCTGCGGGTATTTTTGTTTGTACTCAGCTAAAACAAAGGGAGGCGACTGATTTTTCCTAAGGTTCACATGCATCCTGGCTGCTGATTTTAATCAACGGCTTTCCTGTTTTTCACTTTCCTTCTTACTCATTCTCAACCTCCTTTGCCCTTTCTCATACATGAAGCTATTTGTTGATACTGGCAAATTTGTTTGTTTCATTTTTTTATAACTAATTCTGGCTCTGCTCTGAGGTGAGGGAGGGTCCTGAATTCCATGGGGGTAGGCGACTGTGATGGACATGACAATGTCCATGCTGGCAAGAGCCGCATTTCTAGATCCCAGAAAAAATACCTGGATTACTCAAAATACTCAGGCCTTGGGCTGTTAGCAGCCTAATGCTAATACTAAATGGTCTGGGGACACCGAGATCTCAGTTTTATTTTTTTCCATAAGAAAATAATGGCTACATCGTGTTGACTGAAGTCTTTTCCATCCCTGGTAATATCCAGCATGCTTTCACATTCACCGGTGTGTGAGTTCTCGTTACCTGTAGCCAACTTTGAAGGGGAAATTTCAGCTGATGTCTTCAAAAACACAACATTTCAGTGACTGTATTGTCCTTCCTTTTCGTGTCAGTGGAACATTTTTCTATTTGTTTAAATCTAACAGGGAGGTTCTCAAAGTTTAGGGTGTACAGAGGAGTTGAGGGAGCTTATGGAAAATGTGGGTTTCTAGATGTTGTAATTTAGCAGGTCATAGAGCTCCATACAATCTGGCGTGATTCTGATGCCCTTGGTCCTTACTGCAGCTTTGGGGAAATCTCTCTCGAGGATGGTGGCTCTCAAAAGGGCACTTACATCATTATTACTTGAGGCTTGTTAAACACAGAGGGAACATTTGGGGTCCCCACTCTCACAGTGTCTGATTCATCAGGCTTATGTTTGCCCCAGAACTTGCTTTAATTACAAGTCACCATTGCCCCTGAGAACCATTGCCCCTGGGTCTCCATTTCTGGCCACCTGTTGACCAGGAAAGAGCCAGACTTGGACAAACACCAACTGTTCTGACGACTACGTGGTCTGGATGTCTTGGTCCATAGTTTGTTGAAGGACAACTCGTATGAGACCCAGGCTCCTTTTTAGGGTATGAATTACAATGTCTGACAGAACTTCAAATTGGATCCTACTTCAATTGCTACTTTTCAAGGTAAGAGCTGTAGAAGTTGTGCACAAATGGGCCAGGAGATATAATGTGTCAAGTTTAAGTAGGCTAACTTGATGCTTTAGACATTATTTAAAAAATTATGTTGTTGAACATTTTTGATGAGCTTTATTTGGCATGCCCTGGTGGCTTGGCAGTTATGACCACTGTCTCTGGCTGCTGCAGTCCCGTATGTCCTAACAACTTGAGTATACTACTCAGGGCTGGGGCAGAAAACCAGAATGGACAACTATATAAAATAAACAAAGCACTTCTACCTGCCTGCCTGTTAACTTCCATTCCTTCTTTAAAAATTAACTTCGTTGAAGGAATGCTGCCTCATTAGATTTATGCATCACTATAAATCAGCGTTTCTATGTAAAACATTATGCTCACCACCATTTCTTCTCTCACTAGACATTGATTTGTAAATAACATCAAAATAACCAGAACATGAGGTTATAGGTCATGACTTTTATGACTGTACTGAACAAAGACTGTTTTGCAGAATGAATTTGATCGAATGTGAAGATGTTACCCATTGGGTTGAAAAGAAAACTGTTTACATTAACAGAAGTCCTAACTGATATCATCATATTATTAGAATTTAGCCATAGTAATTAATTATCCTTTACCTGTTATTTCCTCTATGCCAATACCTCTGCTGACACTCACTCTTCTACCACACGACGTCCCAGTCTTACATTTACCAGAATTATTAGATTTAAGTTTACTCTGTAAAAGACCAAGAGCTTATTTTTTCTAGTCCCCAGATTGGGAGAGTTGTGTCTTAATTGAAATGTGAATACTTGAGAGGTTCTGATGTTGCTTAATGTGACACGCATTTTCTCTTCCACGAATAGCAAAAATGATTCCTTCAGAGATTTCACTGAGCAGAACAATAAAAAATAAAACAGCTGCTGCCTTTGCCACTTTTTATTTTCCCCAGTAAGTTTATTGTAGAGTAGATAGGAGTTTCGAAGGTTAATAACAGAAAACACACAGTCTGGAGGATTTGTGGTGTCAGAAAAAGGGAAGGAAGAGAAGTTACCAAAAAGTATAAATCAGCCTTCTGAGTTAAGAGCCCAAATGCGGAAATGGGAAACACAGGCAGGCTAGTATAAAATTGGCCACCCCTGACCTTCACATTGACAAGGGTGATACGTTTAGTGAGAATTTTCTCATCTTTGGTATTTCTTTCCCTCAATATTTTGAATCTCCAGAAGAGAGGAGGAGGAAAAGAAACACCTGAAGTCTATTAATCCCGGAGAGATCTTTTCAAGGAAGTTTTAACCTCTGCTATGTGCCAAGTGCAATAAATATCTTGCTTTTGTGTTGATACACTTATTAAAATCCTGGCTGCCTTTTTAATAAACCCTGCATCTAATCGCAGCCTTGGTTGATCACATGGTTATAATAGATTAAAAACGAGAGGCACCACCATGAAGAAGTGACAGTGATGGGACCTCGTCTGGGTTGGAAAAGGACAACTATCATTTCTCACTGCTTCTCTCCTTCCTCTGTGAGGTCCCTTGGCGTGACCTTTGGCCAGGTTGCTGGATAGCACAGCAGGTCTTCTTCTTGGACAGAAAGTCCTCTAGTGAGGCTCACTGTGAGAGAAGCTCAGGCATCACGATTTACAGTTCTGATCAAAGGCCAGTAAGAATTCTCAGCCAGAGTTCTGCTTCCTCTCAAGTCCCAAGTGGCTTTGGTTTGTCCCACGTCTTGGTTCAAGGATTGAATATTGACTGTGTCAGAGTCAAAATAATTTATGTACTGAGGGAAGCTTCATTTAAGCTCTTTCTGCTGAATAAGAGTCATTAAACAAGTCACTGTGCTTAAAAACGAGATGTGAGCAGTCGCATGCCATACATGGTCAGAGGAGATCCTCAAGGGTTTCTATATTGTGACTCAGTTTCCCTGATGCCCGTCACTGATGGATGTGGAAATGGGTGGAGCCCCCCAAAGTTCCCCTTAGATAGAAAAGTTAGTTTTAACTTTGGGATGTTGTTCTGCCTTCATCGTCAGGAATTACAGCCTGGTTTTATCAACGACGGATGATGATGTTGCCATGGAGTAGATCATATCTAGATAGACGGCAGTATCAAGAACAATCATCTATGTACACAGCTCAATACCCTACTTACCTGGGCTATTCTGGCTAAGTTTCTCTTTTAGTTCAAAGTATCTTCTCTGGGAACAAGGAAATCTGTCTCCAGGGGTAATTACCAGTGTAATCGGAGTACCATCTGCTTGCCTTATGTTCTGAGGTGGCTCAAATGGAGCTCGTTTCAGGAGAGACCTGGAAACAGAACATTCCAGGAGGGAGGAAATGATGGTAACTAAAAAGAAAGTAATAATCAGGAGTTTAAAGAGAAAAAGCATATGGTATTGCACATATAACTGAGAAACCAGCAGCCTAGACCCCTGGCCTCCCTGAGCTTTCCCCAGGAGGAGGAGCTGAGAGATTCCCAGGCCAGAGCAGAGAGTGACCAATTTGCCGAAGGGACTCTCCAGAGAGGCCAGTGGGGAGCAGCAGCAGATGGTATTGATTTGTGATTTTGTGGAGAAGGAGTAGCCGTGGGCATTGGGTGACCTAGCAAATCTTGCTTTCCATATTCTAAGACAAAATCTGAAATGCAAACTGAAACACCCTGGAGAATTTTCATGCAGTCACCATTCATTCAAGAAAATATATGTGTATATATATGTGTATACACACACACATATACATTCGTTTATTCAACAGCTCCTAAGCAGGTTATCTTTTACTTGACTCTAAGGGAGGCTGCTGTGTATGTTAGAGCTCCCCTGACTTGGGGAGGGCACAGTTCTTCTGGGAAGCTGGGGAATTAAGATGTGCGCATGTCCAGATAACTTCTGTTCATGCCGCCTAAGCACCACATTAGGGAGACAGAGTGCTTTGCAATGTAGAAGCGAGAGCTCGTCCCTGTGAGGACCCAGGGGGGATTTCACAGACAATGTGGAGGCTGAGCTGAGCTGAGGGGGAGATTTTGTTCAAGCAGCAAAGCTCTGCCTGTTCAGGAGACGAGCCAGCCCAGAGCTTCAGGACCCTTGAAGTGGGGTGTCTCCAATGGTTAATATTGATCTAATGAGACAATAATTGGATCGATATTTTTTCCCCTTTAAATCCATCTGCAATGTGATTCTGCATTCTTGGGCGCTGAAGCTGAAAAGATGAGCACAATCAACCTTTAGTGGCTTAGCTTTAGCGTATGTTAATCCTGCAGCTGTGACCCCAGAAATAGAATTTTAGCAAGAATAATTTTTTATATCTTTAATATGTTTTTTTGACTTTGGCAAACGAAAAGGAAATAGCTTGACTAGCAAACGCCGTGGATTTTGTCAGATGGATTTCTTCTGTTGGAAGCCAGGTGGGGGTCTTTGCTGGAGGTGTCGGAGTCTGAGGCCCCCCTGGACCCTGGATTCTCCCCTAATTATTGGTCTCTGCCTCAGCATCAGTGGCTGAATTGATATAATAGGACACTGATCCCCACCATCTTTCTACTCTCATGTAGCATATAATGTTTTCTAGTCATTTTGAAAGAGAGAAAATGTAACTTTGATATCCAAGGTATTTTTTCACAAAGACGCGTTATTTCACTACTTTTTTGGGAAAGTGAAAATGTTGAAATCAACACCCTCAGTCTAGCTGGACCATATTTGTTTGTATGTAACGTGTTCCTTCTGGTGTTCTTTCCTTTTCTCCTTTAATTCTAAGTTCATACAAGTTGCACCTTTCCCCTTCCAGGCACCCATCCTGTATTTCTCCACACTTCTTCATCTTCAACTCTGTCAGCAGAAGAGCTCTGGATTCTCCAAAGGGCCAGTTCTATCAAGTGAGGTGTGAATCATGTTTAATTAAAATCTATCACTCAGAAGGGAGTGAAAGAGCATTTAACCTTTTATTCCATCTCAGCTCCCCCAAGCTTCCAAGGGCTCCAATCTGAAGGGTCCTTCTCCGCCTGTCTCAGAGGATCCCTCCCCCTCACCAGCACCCAGCATCCTGTGGGATGGGAGGACATTTCATTATCACCCTCACTGAGTGGTGACTGAGGACAATTGTCACAAGATCTCCCAGGTCTTCAGAACTCTCATCTCCCATCTTGTCTTTTCATTGGTTGTACCTTATACACCATGGATTGCATCCGGGTTGAGTTGACGCTGCTCAGTTGCTGGTGCTTCCAGGAATGTCCTGGAATGGGATAGCTGGCGTTAAGCAGGGAAGGTCTGAAGTCAGTGGACAGCCAACGTGAACCGTGGTGAATGGGCTGGTGGTGAGCCCACCGTCGCTGGGGAAGGCTAACTGTGGAGAAGTCAGAAACCAGCAGCCCCAGCAGAGACCATGTCAAGGCTTTGAGAGGGCAGGCGTTGCTTTGAAATTCACGAGAGTGGCATTTATCCAACACAGGTGTCTCCTGTAGATAATTTGGCATACCTTATTGAGTTAGGGGGTGGACCTAGAATTTGCAGAAATCTGATACACATCTGTCTGCAGGGATATGAAATTATGATCTTCTGTTTCTTTCCATGTGTCACCTCTGACTGGGTTCAGGATTCTCTCGGTTACTCAGGTTCTAGGATTCCTCCTCCTTGGCTTCTTCCTCACAGTCACTCTGTGGTCAAGTCCTCTTAGTTTCTGCCTCAGAGCTGTCCTTTATGCCCTTGGACGTCTTCCTTCCTGCTCTCATGTGGCCTGTGGCAGAAGCCTCTCATAGGTCTTCCCTCAGCTGGCCTCCACTCTAGACCCACAGTCGGCCATCTTCCAGGAGCAACTTGCTTTACTCACACGCTCTCTTTCAGAGATTTCACCATTCCCCCTGGAATAAAGAGTCATTGCTCAGCTTCTGTGTGAGGTTCTTTCCAATCTAGATTCAGCAGGCCCTAAACAATGTATTTCGTGTCACTCTGTTGCTCTGCTTGTCATGGCTGTGGGTGGACTGAGGGGAAAGCTACTCTTATTCCCAGCTCTCCTCACAGGTCCTTGCCTTCTCTTGTTGGTCCTCTTCCTTTTGGCTCTACTGCTCTAGCCTCAAATGATCAAATCCCACCCATTTCCCCCCAAGTCAAATGCCACTTCCTCTGGAATCATCTGCCATCTTAATAGCAAGGATGGAATTAATCTCCACCCCCTCTGAATTCTGAAGCATTCTCTTTATGCTTCCTTCAGTTTACTGTATTGTCATGTGAAGTTTATACTCCCTTATCGAGCTGAACTACCATTAAGGTGAAGATGACATTCCATCTGTTTATGATCTTCTGTTTCTTTCTATGTGTCAGCTGTGATTGGGTTCAGGATTCTCTCAGTTACTCAGGCTGTATGATTCCTCATCTTGCACTTCTTCCTCATACTTGCTCTGTGGTCAAGTCCTCCTAGTTTCTGCCTGAAACTAACACAGTGCCTGGACTGTAGATGATGCACCAGCAATATGACTTGGGTGAAAAACAATTGCTTCTTTAAGTAGGCATCATCATTTCCTGCAATTTCCCCATCACCACTAAGGCTGAGACTGACGCATCCTTCTCTTGTTGACCCCATCTGACCTTAGCCTCTCTAGTGATGTTGGAGAGATACAAGCAGCGTGATGTGAGTCTGATAATATTATTTCTGGGCCTGGTGGGCTAAAAAAGAAAGAGAAAATGCTAGATGAAATGTAGGCTGTTTTAGTTAACAAACCAGAAACAGTATTTCATTTGATTAGTTGCAACTAAGAGCCCTCAAATCTTGTCATATGAATGAAAACCAAGAGCGTTTCATAGTTGGTGCTCTAATAGGATGCTTTAGGAAACTAGTAATTCAACAAAAACAAATTTAATAGGAATGCATGCAAGTTCAGGGGCTTATTGGAATGGCATCTTGGAATGAAGCGATAGAATCTAAGACAATAGAGGAAGCAATGAACACTACAACAAGACTTGCCCTAATAAAGGAAGTCCCTCTTGGCAGTTCCCAAATAGACAGACCATCTGAAGATACCTTGTAAATGTCCAGAGGAGAGACACTTCTGTCACAGAGACGGGATGGCTCATTCTAAGGCAGGGGACAGAAAAGCAGCGTGGTGAGCATCAGTTAAAAGCAGGAATAGTCTAGTGCGGAGGTGATGCCTGTCCTGGCTTCTCCTGAAAGCATTGCCTTGAGGTCTTATCCTCCTGAGTGGTCTTTGGTATAGGTCAGCCGCACCAGGGACAGAGCAGCAACTCTACAGAAGGGGAGATATTTGCAAAGGGGCAGCCAAGCTAAAGGAAGAAAAGAGGAGCACTGTTATTTGGGGAGGAGGAGCTGTCCTTTCTAGGCAAACTTTATCCTTTGGCAGAAGAGCTTATTGCAGTGTCAGCTGCACTACTTGCTAACAGCATAGGTGATCATCATGATAGGAGCTACCTTCTGCCTTGGGCTTGCCTTGGTCATGAGGCCTTGGGTTGTCTCCATCAGCTCATTCAGAAGTGTGTACAGGACTCAGAAGATATGTCTCTGTTCTCTAAGTTAGGGCCTGGAATAAAGGTATGTTGAGAGACAGTCCTGGCTTGTCACTTTTATGAAAGTGTCTGGGTTCTTCTCAGCTCTATGTCTGCATGTGTAGGTGCACACACACACACACACATGTATAATATACACACATATGTGAAGGTGTGAGTGTGTGCACATGGGAGTTTGGAGTATGTTTTTATCTCTGTACAGGAGAAGAGATCCTGAAGGGGGAAATATAAAGACAGTCATATGTTTTATCATTGTCATTTATTAGAGAAAGAAAAATGTATCGAGTCCAGGATAATGATGTTTTCTTGTTATGCACTAATATATTATTTCTGCTAGAGACAGATCATTTTTCCTGTAATCTAAGCATCTGCATGAATCACTATCCCAGCCTTCAGATGTGATGAGGGTCAGTAAACAATGATATTAACTGCGTTTGCCCATGGTGATTCCAAAAATCATTTTCATTCAGTACAAATCTGGGCTGTTCTATCTTAAAGAAAGTTGCAAACTATTGAGAAAGGTAAAAGTAAATTCTTTCAAAGGCAAACTCTGGTGAGTTTTAGAAATACAGTATTGGATTTGGCTAGCTCATCTCTGCCGAATACACTCCACTGTGGTTTTCCACATCATTTCCATAGATCTTCATTTTACCATCTTCATTTTGGATGATTTGATGGTTCAGAGGTGTGGTGATAGGTATGAATTTTATTTTGACATGTGGAAGAAGGCATTTAGATGCTGGTGTGTGTGTGCACTGTGAAATGATTAGAAATCATTATGGGGTAGAAAATTTGTGATTGAGTTTGAATGATTGAATCTATTTTAAAATGTGCAGAGCTGTTAGCTTTCAAAATAATTTGTGCAGTCAAAAGAAATCAAAATTCATTTCAGTTATTCATATTTTATTTTTGAAATAGCCATAGTTATTTTATTATTTTTTTTAAAGGAATGGCTTAACTACCGCACTGATTCTCCCACAGTAGGAGGAATCGTCTAGCAATCATGGCAAGAGAGTGTTTCTCTTTAAGACAAAATTGTAAGTTTGTAAGTAAAGGCACTGGTTGCTTGTCTTTTAAGACATTACCTGCTTCTTTTAAGTAAGTATTTTTAAATGGCATGTTGTGTTCATGAGTGATAAGATCTGTGGGGCCAAGAGGAGAGTGTTAGAAAGTATCGGACACAGTGAGTAGGAGACTGAGGGCAGAGGAACAGGGCCTGGTGGAAGAGGCCTGGCTCTTCAGATGAAAACAAAATTTGAAAAGGTCATTTTAACTGATCCCCTTTCTATCTACTGCTCTGTTCCCTCACATAACCACCCTTGGTCTGATGTACAACCCTAAAAGGAGGCTGGACAGATGCTGCAAGAGGAAGAAGCAATGGTGTAGCTACTGACACTGCTGGTGAAGAGACGCCCTGTGCTCCTGTCCTCTTGTTTCTAATTGTAATCAGAATTTTCGGGCACACGTGACATTCAGTTGCCTATTCAACGAGACTGTGAGTCTTGTCTACAGTTTTCATCATAGTGGAAAAGAACTTGAAGTGGACAGAGATCGGAGAAGAGGACGTGTCTGAAAACTGAAAGAAGTAGTACACGAATGCATTCATGTGTCCGGTCGCATTTCCACCGCCTCACTTACTGAACAGGAGAAGCGATAGCATTGAGGTCTGTTCTCCAAAGATGGCTCATCACCTCTGTGGTTTCTGTCTCAGACGGCCCACAGCAGTGGAGGTCGACACTTAGAAATGCCTCCTTTGAGTATCCAGACCACAAATTCTTTATCTGTCATCTTAAGTTGGGCATTTAGGGGGCTTCCATGTCTTGGCTGTTGGAAACTGTGCTGCTGTGGAATTATGAGCAGCTACTAAAACTGAAACTGTGTCCTTTGCAATCTGGATGGAACTGGAGGGGATCGTGTTAAATGAAATGAGTCAGAAACAAAAAGAGACATGCAGGATGGTTTCACTCATGTGTGGAATATAATCAAATGAAATAAAGAAACACATAAACTCCAGCAGAATCTCACAGGACACAAGATGATCGCTGCCAGGGTGTAGGAGCAGGGAGAGGGAAGGAAAGAGGGGAGGTGGTGGTGAAGGCCACTGGAACTCTGGTGGTGGGTGTGAAATATAGATTGAGATGATTTTCAATATCCTAAAATAAATAAAGCATTGTGAATAAAAAAAATGAATATTACTATTAAATATAAATTTAAATAAAAGAAACTCCTCCTTTGTCACTGATGGCTGGACATGAATGTCATAGCTAGATGACCCAGTCGAAATTTCTACCTTCCCAGGACCTCCAGGAATGTCCTCCAGCAGAGATTTCTTCCAGATGTCTTCAGTCCATAAAATATACTTCCTTGTGGTCATTAAAATTTCAATAATTTGAAATAGGCCTTTTTTCTCCCTGTTTCTAATGCTCATCAAGTCAAGCTTTATTGCTTTCTTCCTCACAATCATAATGTCATTGGATATTAGCTCTATATTTTTTTTGCCTTAAGTGTATTTCTACATATTGTGAAATTATGACCATGTTATTTACCTATTAGCTACATTGAAGCTACATTTGCAACCAGAGAAATATACAACGCCACCATCAGAACAAAGAAATTTAATAGCATATTTTTAAAAAGCAGTACCGCACCTAACGTTAGTTTTGTTTTTTTTCTTTTCATGTGCAGGCACTTTACAGGCATTAACTCACTAAATCTTTTCAACAGCCCTTTGTGGCAGACACTACTCTTATCTTCATTTTATTTATAAGGAACCTGAAATGCAGAGTGGCTGCTTACCTTGCTGAGAGTCCATAATGTAGTAAAAGAGGAGACCGATTTTTATAGAGCAACTTCTACAGGACACTTCACTGGAGGAATGAAGACGGTTGCTGCCTCACAATTTCTGCCCATGGAAAACGTGCCAATGCTGAGGGCAGAGTTTTTGGCACTAAATTATATGAAAGTCAAGACAGTAGCAAATAAGAGAACATGATGTTAGTTCAATGTCAGCCTTTCATTTAAAAGAACAGGTTTTCTACAAAAGATGTAATGATATTCATCTTATCACTTCTCCAAGTCTGCTTTATCTAAAAGTTGTGTGTATAATGAGGACGGAATAGAAGCTTCCTGACATTCTCTATCCACTGATTAAATTATTAATTGGATAATAGTTGTATAGACTTTGACTTTTTGGAGCTCCAGAACTTGGATTGCTAAGAGAAGTACTATGTGGCTAAACACCATGGGCCCTTGGGAAATCAACTATTTAACTTGAACGCTGACAAGAGCTGGAGGGTTGAGACTTCGAGGTGGAAGCCTTGGGAGATACCTACAGTGAAGTATCTCTGTTGTTGGTTGTCTGATGCTCCATATACAAGAAGTCATGGCATTGAGATCTACTCCCTAAAGATCTATGGACATCTATGAGTTTTCTGTGGTCAATATCCTCATTCACTAGAGAGACAAGGCCCAGAAATGCCCCTTTTCCTACTGCCAACTAGGTGGGAAAGGTCATGACTTTCTACCTCTGGTCATCTGTTCATCTTCTTTCTCGGATAGCAGGAAAGTAGAGGTTCTCTATCATTCAGATGAAAACGAATGGAGGTGTTTTCGTTCCTGCGTGGAAGTTTCTCCTTCTCCTTGTAGGTTAGCTAAAATTTATCTCAGGAAACCATCTGGTGTGAGAGAAAATTCTTGAGTCTACTTTTGGTTGAAGACTTCAGAATTCTGTATCCTAAAATCTAGAAAATTTTCCTGGAAGATGCTGAGGACAGACATAATGAACTATAATATTTCCCTCCATTAAGAGATAATTGAATTAGACCATAGAGAGATATTATACAGATTAACTCCAGATGTATCAATAAATTAATTTTGACCATCCACATGGATGTGTAAATGGTTTGAAGTCATAGAATCATATCCTGCTAGCTTCCATTCTCTTAAATCATAAGCACTGAAGAGACAACCATACAAATAAATCAGGAGAGAAGAGACTGAGAAAATCCATTGTTTTGTTACTGATTTCCTCTTCAGAGCTTGCCCTGGCAGTCAACTCCCTATCATTTGGAGGGAGACCATGAGATGCATATTTTTGAGACAATGTTAATCTTTTGATGCTTTTAATATTAGTCTGCAATGGAATCTTCTTCTGTATAGCATGAGACAGGATAATCATTGAACTGAATTTATTCATATTTTAGTTCAACTTGAGACATTACATTTCTGAATGTTTCCAGTTTTGACACTTACTACTGTGGGGGAGAGGGGAGAGTTGATTAACCTGAACTTGATAATATGTACACTTGTTTGCAAGGAGATTTGTTGGAAGTTGCTCATATTGTACATATCACAGAAAGCTGAACCTTAACACTGGACACTTTCTATTTGCAGAGCAGGTAGTTCCTCTGTTGAAGTATCCCTGGGGCTTAACTGAAGTGAATGACTTAGTCCTGAAAGGCTTAAGACCCTTTTTAGATGTACTATGAAACTAGATCTTTGAATTTCTGCCCTCTTCCTGCTCTTGACCCCACAGAGATGTCATTTACCAGGAAGAGATATTTACTGAATGGGGAGCAGATATTTGCAATTGGGCTTTCAAAGATATTATTGTCAAAGAAAGTGCTGTCTCTCTGTCTCACCTGGTTGACTCAGTCTTTGCATGACAGGAGTCGAGGCTAAGGAAGAGCATGAAGATGAGAGTCTCCAGGCAACACTCACCCAAGGAGATGTGGAAATACCCATATACTGAAGCCAGTGACCAGGAGGCCTGTGAGGGAAGGTTTAATGGTGGCATTGTCTGCTTGGACCCTTGATGATTTTGATTTTTTATAATTAATTTTATTGAAGGAATGTTGCCTCCTAACAGGATACAGGTTTAAGTGTTCATCCTTGTCAGTTCACAGCACTTGCCTTGGACTCAAGCTAAGAGTTGACCTTTGAAGACATTCCGTGTCAAAGGAGAGGTGTGGGAAAGGAAAGGTCCTTTCTCTTCACTTGACTGTCCGTACGAGACATTCCCTGCTGGGTATGCGTGTGAGAGGACATTTTCTCACTGTGGAAGTGACCTGCCATTTGAAAGATGAAGGTCGTTGTGTCAGAACACTGTGCAGCCCATGATGAGAAGCTCACTGACACCCAGGAGGGAACCAATGCGGCTCTGGAAGGTCAACAAAGGCATAAAAAGTCAGAAGGACACGTCCCGGGGCTTACCCACCAAGAATGACCTCTCCTTTGTTTGAAGGCCGGTCATACTTATCAACCTCACAATCACTGGAATTTGATGGCAAAGGAATGTCTGTCTAAGGAGAGGGTAAATCATTGTATGGATTGCAATTCATCATTAGTTGTGTGTGTATAAAAATGGTCAGAGGTCTTGAACCTTAAAAACCGAAAAGCATACCCAAGGCACATTCACGGCCATCCTCCTAATAAGAGGAGACTTTAATAATTTACTACTGGAGGAAAATGATCAAAAAGAAATCTGGAGATCCCTGGTGCTCTGTATTGAAGACTGTTTCTGTAGAAAAATAGCTTGTGTGCCTTCAAAAATAAAGATATTATTGAAACATCTTCCTAATGGAATTATTTTTGGATGTCCAAGAAGTCATGAATAATATTTAGAAGCAGAAAACATATCCTCTTTATAATCTTTGCAAATCCAGTTGAATGTTAATCTCCCCTTAAATTCTATTTACAAAGAATTCTACCAGTTTTCCACTTGACATGGTGGATTTACTTTTACTAAGTAATTGGAAAATTGACTTTTGTACTCCTGAGGGTTTTATAAAAAAATAAATTGGATTTCTAAAATTCATTATTTTTCAATACAATGAATAGCTAATGGTGTTAAAGCTTTTCTACACCTTTCTACTACTGTTCATTTTTGCTTTAAGAAGATATGGGTTTGTGAGCTGACTTCTAGACTTTAGAATGATAATTCTTAGTATGTCAGGTTCAAATTTTCCAGTAGGGGGCAAGAAAGTACTGCATAAAAAATCCAAAGACCCCTCTCTTCTCCCGCTCCCTCTTACCTTTGCAAACCAATTAAGTTCCTGCATAGTGAAATGCTAACCATGATAGGGAAAAGGGATATTTAAATCTATTAAATATCATCTTTTCCTTATATCAGCAGGCTATTACGCGCAATCTTTAACTGCTCAGTGAATCTCTCTGGGAGAAAAATGAATGTGGGAATTTGGGGAAACAAGAGAGGGGGTCAAGATAGCTTGTCAGTCCTGCAAACATATCACCTCCTCCCCATGCTGGGAAAAAAATCCCGAAAAACCCTGAAAACCCCAAACTGAGGTGCTCAGATGCTGGGTATCTTGTAAAACTCTTGATTATGCCAACACACGCATGCGTAGTCATGCAAGTGTCTTTGTCTCGGTAGCAGCTTTTAGTTTGTGTTAGAGACAGACAGCATTCTATTTATGGGATGGAGAATGAGTTCGAACACATATTGGCCAATGCACCTCAGAAAATCAATGACTCATAATCGATCTAAGCTGGAGACTTTCTGCTTGGAGTTCAGGCACTCTAAGCTCACCCATGTAGTTCCTGTACAACACATTTCTAAATGCAACCTTTTTCACTAAAGTATTGCTTTTGGTAGGATCACTAATTCAAATGCATTTTCTATGTTTATTTTCCTTCTTTTCCTCCCTGAAGTGCTTTCTGCCTTACTCTAGCTCTGGAGAAATAGCCTGTAAAATCTAATCAATTTACCATGCTATGCATTTGGCATCTACACACACACACACACACACACACACACACACACACACACACACACACACACACACAATTAGTTGTTTTGGAAAATGCTCAATTGTGTAAAGTATGGTGCTGGCAATCATTCTGCTGCATTATAATAGATTTTAAAGGAGACCCAATGTCATATTGTGATACACTTACCACTGTTCTTTCGTTTGTATAATATTTATTAGCAATACAAGTCAACAGCTTCCACATGATCATGTTATGTTCACTTGGTTACTGGAAAAACAGATGGTTATTTGAACATAAACTAAGGTACTTAGGAGAAGATATTAAAGGTACAGTGATGTAAAGGCTATGGTAAAGTTATCTGATTCGGGTAAGTGGCTTCCCAAAGGACATTGTCATATTTTATCATCTCTTCCTTGGGAATAAATTTGCTTTGTTTACAGCACACTGTATTTCATGTGATTTGCACAGTCACTAAGTGAAACACTAAACTCAACTTCCTTTTAGAAGTCAATTCTGACTTTTAGTATGCTCGTTTCATTTGCGATGGAAACTTAGAAGACCCAATTTGGTAAAAAATACTTTACCTATTAGAATAATGGTCAATTTCCCTTACCTTGTAGGCTGCACCTACAGGACAAGCAATCAGGACGCTCCGATGAAGCCAGAGATTGGTTTACGTGCAATTGGGGGTTTACTAGATTTTATGGAAACATTTCTGTACTTTTGTCATATTTGTTTTATTTTGCTTTTAAGTATTTGCTTTGCTTAGTTTCCCTCTTCCAGAGAAGATTTTGATCTGCTCTTAGTAAGTCATCTGTACCAGGGTCAGATGAAAATGCTTTACATGAGCCGTCAATGGATTTTATTTCCTTCCTGGCTTGTATTTATGATACCTTTTCTTGCTGGTTAGAAAAATAGGATACATGGGTGGAGGAAAGAGAAACAAGACTTCTTCTGTTTATGGAAGTCTTCAGTAAATGGGAAGTTATTTTAACTCATCTCTTGTCTATATGTTTGCATTAGTTCTTTGCCTAAAGAAAAAAAAGTAAGAAAGAAAATGCTTTAAACCTCATAGAGGTCATATTTTTAACCATGTTTGTTCATTCCCTTTTATAGAAGGCATTCTACATCTAAATTAAATTGAACTGCAAAAATAGACCCTGGTGAATGATTAAGATTTTGAATACCACAAATACAGGAACAATTTTGAAAAGCTTTTGTAGAATCCTTTTAATTGGAAAATCTCCCACATATATGATTTTATACAATATAAAGATAGTTACCTTCCTATCAACTTTTTTCCCCACAATATTAGAAAAGGGAGAAATTATTGAGTTCAGGGAAATGTTTTATGTTTGTTTTGTTTGGCATTTTCTGAAGCAACTGGGTAAAAAAAACTATTTTCAGCACTCAGGAAAATGAAATGGTCACATTTAGATGTAAAATTAAAATTTTTGGCTGAGGGAACTTGATACTTTATTATAAAAAGAAAGACTAGCCTAGGTAAGTTCATTTTCTTCTTTGTCCTTCTATAAGGTGTAAGAGTTGGGACTAACGTTTAGAATTTTGACTTCACACCCTGTTTGGAAGCCAGAACAGTGTCGGCTTAGAGTGCTGGCTGCTGGCGGCCGAGAGCGAGTCTCACAGGCACTTGTATGTTTCCTTGGATGGAGTGAAATGTGATCAAATGCCATTAGTCAGGAGCTTGCGGAAAATGCTTCTTCTCACACTGCCTCCCTTTCCAACTTGGCTGTATTTTCCAAGAGGGTCAGTCTAGTCTGGTGTAGAAAAGAAAATCTGTAGTAACAAATTGCTTAAGCAATCAATATGACTTTCAGAGGATGGAGGCACCTAACCATGCTTGTATTTAAGCAACTGGCTTCACTGGGTCTCTGCATCAGAGATAGCTTGATGTGCACCTTCTGCAGATATGCCTTTTTGATTTGTTCTTTCTCGGTGGTGGGTTTCATTGAGCATTTGTTCTAGAAAACGTAGTTCACTGCGACATGCAGAATTCATGATTATCGCTCTTGTGAAATTTCTGATCAACAACAAATGTATTGCAGGGCAAAAATCTTCAGCTGCCTCATGCATCAATTGGCAGTACTTTCCTGACGACACTGATGAATAGTGTCTATGTTAATCATTTTGACCTCAGAAAATGAGCTCCGAATTGGTCATTCACCACATACTACTGTGAAACTGCAGTGTGCAAACAGAAGCCGTTTTCAATGGTTTCTGTTAATTTTCTATTTTGCTGATAAATGTGCTTCCATTGGTTTGGCCATATGTCTACAAGAAAAAAACAGCTGAGATGATGTTTGGACTAATTTCATTTTTGAACAAGGGGTTTTTCTGTTCAGTCCAAGGGCTCTATGTAGTGTGTTTTCTTGTAGTCAGTACTTTGAGCAAAGTTATTGCAGCCTTTCATACTTTAGAACTATAATTGAAATTTTCTCACCTTCTTGGAAAATCCAGGATTTTGCACACTTTTTCCTCCCCAAATATCCTTTTAATAGTATAATGTTGAGATATGTATTAAATGTACTTTTTGGAGAGAGAGTCTACAATTCTTCCCCAGGATGAGATCTTTAAAGTCCTCTTAAAAACAGAGCGATAGAAATGTTCTGAATAAAAATCTGAAGAAAATGGAAATGGGTTTCTCAGCCTTAAAACAAATCACTAATCCTTAGTGTATATAAGAGCAAAAGAAAAAACTGTCTTTTAGTCTGGAGTCATTTGGAGAGCGAGATCTTGAGACCAAAGTCACCATCACTCATCGACTGATTGTTTTCTTAGCAAATAACTTGGCTAGAAAGAAGACAGTCTAAAATGGAACACAAAAATTTTCCAGGGAATCAGAGATAGAATTAGGTCCAGTGACAACTATGCCATTTAGAATTAGGAAGACATTTCAACTCAATAAAAAGAATATTTATCTCTCCATGGAGAGATAAATTCCTTAGGGGATGAGTTTCTTGTCCCTGGGAGAACAGAGAAAGAAGGTAGGTGAACATAGCTGTGGGTCATATTTCAGCTCAAGGGTCGTTCAGCCATTGCAGTCGATGTCTGAAGTTCCACCTGTGGGACTGAGCAGACTCTTCTGTGAAGCGCAGGCATTTCCGGCGTCTTAGGGACCTTCTAGCCTAGTAAATAGTAAATAAACAGACTCCACCATCTACAATCCCTCTTTTTCTTTGCCTCTTTTTTCCCCTGGTCTCAATTTTCCTTTTTCTCTTTTCAAATTCTTCTCCCAGAACTCTAAGAAGTCACGATTATTTCTCAGCAAAGACAGAGACGATCAATCACTTTCCCAGAGGATCATTCATGGGTGTGCAATGGGGGAAAGTAGTTCAGGGAGGAAAACATCCCCATGAAATTACCATCTCTGTATTCAGGAGCAGAGAGAGGAGAGTCAAATTCTCAAGAGTCCCAGGGCTGCCAATCTAGCAGGTCTTTAACACGACATTTCTAAAGATTCAAAAAGAGGAAAAAGGCCCCACCTGCCAAATATCACTATATTGTCAGTAAATTCAAATTAATAGATTTTTTCTATATATTGACCCCTAAGAAGAAAAGAGTACCAATAACTTTAAACTTATCACAGATTCTTTTAAAGTGTTTGATTCCTGGGATTTTTCCTCTCATTAAATATTTTACTAAGAATGATCAAGTATTTTCTTTTAAATAGTTGACCTTTGAGCTAAATTGATCATTAACATTTTAAAGTAATATAGATTATGGCAACTTTGGAGCAGAGTTTTGTTTTTTTCCTAACATACCTAAAAGTATAGTAAAAGTGCGTTGGAATACCATATCTATCTATATCTATATATGTATATGTGTGTGTATATATATATATATATATATATATATATATATTAGTACTGTTTTACTGGAACACAATTTTTTCCTACTTTTGGATTCAATGTAATAATTATATATATATGTGTGTGTATATATATATATACATATATATATATATTTTTTTTTTCCCCTAAGAAGTGTTTATATAAAATTCTACCTGGAATGTTGACAAGGAAAACAAAACAAGAAAAATGAAAATTCCACTTTCATATGAAAACAAATCAAAGTATGATTATCAGTGAAAAATGGAAAGTCCTATAAAAAGTTAGAATGGATCAGAAAACAAGTTATCTTCCAAAACATACAGAGGAGAAGGTGTTTCTAATGGGCATTTAATGAGGAATAAGTTGCTGAAACTCCAGTTATTGCAATGTTCGTTGGAAGGAAATGAAAATGTGGTATGAACACTAAAATGTCTTTTGATTAACTACAACTTCAAAATGAGATTAAAAAAATTGAAATTGGTTATAAACAGAAAGGGTGAAGTAATGAGGTTCATAAAAGCTCTTTGAGACCTCCCCTGCTTGATAGTGGTCATATGTGTTAAAATCTGGAGAACATCATATGCCTCTGAGTTTGTCTTTCTCTATGTCATCAGACAATTCCCAAACATACAAACTGTGGAATGAGTAGGTGACTATTTAAATGACCACATCAAAAGTGAAGCTGTTGATGGGTTGCCTCTTTAGGTTATGTGCCTCTGAATATATAAAGCTTTCTTGAATTACAATTCAATGTACAAAATCTATGTTTACACATATTTACATTACATTGGAGTCATTGAAATACAGAGAAATTTGAAAGTGCGCATATTCATTACTCTTTCCTTATTATCTTTTAAATAATCAGGTCTGTTGATCCACTCTGGGATGGACTAAGTGTAGCAAGAATTTGGACAGCAGGGAATTAAAATATCTGGAGTATTGCTAATCGGTATTTCCTAAGGAATCACACACTGTTCTTTCATTGATTTATTCACCCGTGCATTGACAGACTGGCCCCAGGTCATCACAGAGCAGCCGCATAGAGACTGGGGATCAGTTTTTCCGAGAAGTAAGAAAGCATTTTTATCTTAAATATATGTCAGTCTTAAAGATGAGATTAGATATGCCCCAAATGGAGTAAAAGTTTGGGGATTCTTAGCCAATAAAGAAATTCTGGGGAATATAAACAATCTTCACAGTATAGTTTCATGCTTATAGCAAGAGACTTTGGGAAATTGCAGAATATAGGGGGAAATAATTTAAAATATAAATAAGGATAGGAGAATATTGCAGGACAAAACTACTTTAGCTCTTTACATCTGAGATGGCCTGGGAGAGTTGGACACACCGAGGCATCAGAACGCAAAAGATGATGAGTGATTCAGGTTTAACCTTTTCAGTGCTGTGTGACCTTGACCGTATTAATAGAGCATCCTGACCCTTAGTCTTTTCTGTGAAATGCAGAAATAATCTTGGCTGACCACGAACATTGTAAACATTAGAAATGAGGTATGTAAAGCACACAGATTATTTTATTTTCCATTCATGCATGTGTCAGGTGTTTGTGTGTGTGTGTGTGTGTGTGTGTGTGTGTGCACATATAGTTCTATTAACGATTTTTATCCTCTAGGGTGGTGAACAGAGTTGAACATACTGTGTTACTGTGTAACATTGGTACTAAGTATTAATAATGCTGCCTAGGGGGTGATCTTTTTAAGACAGCTAAATTGGGTGGCAGTCATGTCATGTTCTTGTTCGTGCCATGACAGTAGTTATTAAAGTTTACAAATGCTTTCACTAGGCCTAGTGTTCTCTCTCCTTGAGCTCCCTTCCCTCACGCACTCCACGGTGAGCATCATCATCTCATTTTACATTGAAGACACTGGGCTCTAGAGAGTTGGAAAGACTTGCTTAGGTTCAATGGGTCATAGGTGGAGTAGTGACTGGGACTCCTTGCAGGACAAGACCCAGGTCTATATGGACATTATATCATGACATCCAGGCGCAGACTCCATTAAAAGATTGCTAATTTAACCATACTATTATGAGGTCTAATTTCTTTCTTTTAGAGAGTTTTAGGAAAGTCTCCTTCGAAAAATGTGAGTAACCACCATTCTGTAGTCAGAATCCAAAGGTTTGTTTTGTTTGTTCATTTGCTTGGTGGTTATCAGAGAAGAAGGAGTTGGCTGATTGCATGGTGGTCGATGGTGACTAGACCCTTAGTGGGCTTACTATGATATGTATACATTTTTCCTGCTGTGAAGCTGTAATCCTGACATTCAGAGTGTTATACACTAATATTATCTCTCTCTCCGTATAGCTTATATAAAATATTGATATTTCTCCAATGACATCAACAAATTATACCTTGTAGAATGTTCCTTTACAAGGCTAGACCTTTCTTCTTTTCTTTTTAAAAAATTATTTTTCTATTTCAAGTGTTCTATTTAAAGTTTTCTATTTAAAGTGTCCCCAGAGTTTAGAACATTACTTGACGTATAGTAGGTTCTGAAAATATTCTTCAAATATAGTAAGACAGATTTGTGAATATAACTGAGAAATCCAACAGGATAACACAGTCTGATTCCCACCTATCACCAAAGAGATCCTAAGTTCCTCCCCAGGAGACGAATGAAGCTTGGTGCGAGCATGATTATTTAGGTTCAGTTTGGAGTTTTTGTTTTAATAATCTAGGATTTGTGTCTAGATTTGGATCTAGGATTATATCTGGAAGTGTGGTCAACTCAGTTTAATAAGATGAAATGGAATGAACACTTGGTTTAGTGCCTGGCCCACAGCAATGGTGAATGCTTTTGCTTCTCTTCCTCCCCTGGTGGCTTAATGATACATCAGCTCTAATTTGTCCCTGTTGATGTTTATAAAATTTTTGAACTAATTGCAAGAGAGCACCGTCAGTGAGATGAGAAAAATTCTCATTTATTTTAACAAAATGCATTAGCCCCAAATGTATAATGGATTTCCCATTAACAAATTCACATTTCCACCTGGAAGATAAGTAGCTCTTCCTTTGTTATAGAGTTTCATGAAATATATTACTTTTGTCTTTATTTTGTGTGACTTCAGCTGAAAGACCAACATAACATAAATAAGAAAACCAGGTGTCTTTTTTTGTTAAATCACAGGTACCGTCAACATCTGAGAACATTAAAATCTCTTTATCTTCGATTTCTTGCAGCCGTTTTTCGTCGTCATTCTGTCTCTTCTATTTGAAATGACCACTGTGCATATGTAAAACTGCTTCTGGGAGCTTCCCAGTGTCTATCCTCATATTGTGTTGCAATTACTTTTGTCATCTAGAGGCAAAATTTGCCTCTCAAACTAGACTTAACATTTCTTTATCCTCGGCTTTGAAACAACATATTGTTTGTTCTTATCTGGGATTCTGGGAGTTCCCCTGGAGTTTTAAAAAGCACCCTTTTTTAATAAGCCTCCTGTGGAAGTTACTAGTTGTTTCATTTCACCCATATGCTTCTTGCTTTCTATTAGATGGAATTGCAGGCCTTCAGCGACTCCAGATCATAAGCAGTTCCTGCCATTCTCTTTCATTCAGATCAAACTTCCTCACCCTCTAATCCTCTTAACATAAGTAAGATAGGAGAGGCATGGGCTATGTCTTTGGAAATGTCACGTGGACTCAGTGTGGGGTATTGTAGGCAAACAGCTCGAAGACTGGAGTCTTCACATTTCTTCTAAGTGCTGAGAATCTTCTAGACCCAAAGGAACTTGACACAGAATAGCTTTGTGATCAAACATTAATTGATCTTCAGAGAAATACTATGGGAGCAAGTTGCATTAGCAGAACTTCTGGGTTCTCTCCAGTCTTCTTCTATTATTTCCCCACTATCCTTATATTTAGTATATATATTTAGTATATATGGTGATTAATTTCTCATTTTTAAGTTCTGTGACTATCTGCAAATCTATTCTAGAACATTTGCAAACTTAGGAAAAATCTGAGTATCAGTGCACAGCTGTGATGGTCTATAGTTCATGATTCAACTATATGGGAGTTGAAAAATGTAGCTAATAGAAAACAAGGCAAAAAGACTCTTATTTATAGATGCACAAATTCTGTCCAGTGAAGATTCTTTTTTAATGAAATTCCCTCCATGACTGAGGAAGTGTTAGCTTTGCTCCATATGACATTCATTTCAATATTCCTGATCTATACATAGGCCTTTTATTTGCTGTTGCCTTCTCTCTAATTGGTGATAACATTTCACCCCATTCTTCATTTGTAAGTTAAATAAAATTGTAAACAGGTGTTCATTTTTTAATCTCTACCTTGGAGTCTTTACCCTAGTTCTCCTAGGGACTGACAATAACACTATTTATGAGAACCCACTGAATACATTGGAATGCAATTATAATTTTGCAGTGAAATGAGAAGCTTTGAAAATTGGTACTGTCACTCATGATCCAAGTATTCCTCTCCCAGGAAGCACATTGCGGTAGTTAATTGTAGATGAAATGTGACCTTGGGAGGCAGATAATCTTAAGCTTTCTTTCTCCTGACCAGGACACTTAAATTCAAGGATTTCCACTCTTAACAATCATGTTGTGCTAATAGACAAAAGGACTAGTGTCTCCCTCTCTTGACCATTTATGAGAAATCTGTCAAGATCTCAGAATGCCCTCGTCTCTGTCACACAAAATAATCATTTTTCTGTTGACATGTTCTTTCTTCCCTTGGGTTATTGCCATCACCGAAGGTCTGCTTTCCACAGAATTCAGTCTACTCTACAGCTCATCTTTAGATGACGAGGATTCTCAGATTTTTGTTATTTCCTTTTGAGATAGCACTTCTGTGATGACCTCACCATGTGGGTACTGTTGTCAGTCATTTGATATTTCTGTGTTAACTTTTAGACAGAAAATTATCTTTCTCTTCCTAGGGGCATTTCCTGTGTTGAGTATATTTTTTTGACCTCTAACTGGCTGTAGGGATTTTGTGCTCTAATAACCTCTTTCCACCATGTTCCCTTGACATCCTAAATTCAGAGCACTATCATACACCTGTTCTCTATCAGGGGAGCTGATTATTTCTCCCTGAATCTTCCTTGAGCATTCACTGGTGGCTGATCCTTCACATTTTTATCACTATGTTCTTAAGATTAGTGTGAATTCCTGTTTCATTCTCCATGCCTTCTTCACCTTGGGACTTCTTCAGAAAACCTTTCTCTGTGTATTCTTCTCAGTGTAAATCACACCACTTGGGAATCTTCTGACAGTTTTCATCACTATTCTCAATAGATTTATATGAATTTCTCTTCTCCCCAAAAGAAGAGTTAGGTCTTAACTATCCAGCAGAAGAGCAGGCCAAAGGAAAATGTATATAATAGACAAAATTTTCTGATGCCTAGAAGTCTCTCAGTACAATTGAAAACAAATTAATTTCATAGATAAGGAGAATAATGAAAAAAACACTTTTTGAAATTCACCTGCTTTTATTCTCAAGGAAGGTAAAGAGTACTAATTGGTATTTTAATACTAGATTTATTAAAGTTGCCATTTTTTGAGTTATTTTATTGTAGCCTCCTTATACATCCAAAGAGTGTCACAGAGACATAAGTTTTTAGTGTCAGACTTAACAGGACAGTCAGACCTTGTGAAGAAGCAGAGAGAGAATGATTTGGGGCAGGTGTCTTTTTATCATTTGTATGAGAGCCATGTGCTAGGAGATATCACTCTTTTTCTGCATCTCCAAGATGGTGTGTTCCATGTTGAATATTTTATACCAAATAGTGTTTCAAAATAGCATGGAGTCTGGAGAAATGAGAAGTTTTGTTAAATGACAGTATCATTGTCACTTGGCATATTCCAGCCTCTAATTTAACTATAAATGCTTGAAAAAGGTTTGGTTCTCACCAACGTATATAATAAACAGCCAGGAAACAAATTCAGGGGCGCTGTTAAAAATAAAAATCCTTAAATCAGAGGTGCCTTGATTTTCACTTCCAGTAGTTTCATATTAATTTTCTTGGTCCTGATACAAGTGCCTTAAAGTGAACTTTAGAGTAATAAAATTAGAGAAAAGAAAATAAATGATGGAAGTTTATTAGGAAATAGGGGTTTTAATATGACTTGGTTGAGAGTCAAAGTCTCTCATATAATTTATAATGTTAATTTTGTAAGGGCTGATCTTTCTTCAAGAACTGGAATTCTTGCTGAAAATGAATGCTCACGTTCTGAAGCACTAAAATCCGTTTTTACAAAAAAAGCTACAATAAATAGTTTTGAGAAAAAATATAGTTTTTTAAGGAAAAAAAAACATTTACCTTACTAGAGAGGACGATTATTTCAGAGAATAAAAAACACTTTACATTCAGATTCCCTGTGAAAGAAAAAAATGAGCGTTAACTCCCGACACATCCAACCTCATTGCTGGAGGAAGTAATTGGACAATGGAAAATGGGAGGGAACCCGAATCCTTGGCCTCAATCACAAAGCTGTGGTTTGTTCAGTTCCTTCAAGTCAATACATTCAGGAAGCACAGCCTGTTTCCCAGTCAGAAACTTATAAACACATGGGGAGTTAACAGGGAGCTGATTAAATGAATATTTCTGGGGTTGGTCACCATCATATTGATTCTAGTTCCTCTGGACTGAAGGGTCTATGGTTCAAAGCCCAGCAGGAGTGAAGATCTCCAGCAAAGAAAAGGTATTTCTTGGACAGGTTACTAGCGCCCTGTGAATTGCCAGCCTGCTGTCGGGGATTCATAAACTTCTTGTTGGAAACCAGCCACATGAGCCGGAGGGCTGGGCTCTCAGGGCAATTTGTTCCTGAGCTCCCCTGTGGCCGCAGTGGCATAATCAGAACCAGGGCTTACCCTGTGCCCCTGAAATTTCTTAAATCAGATCAAGTTATGGAGGCAATGGGCCACTTCTCTGGTAACTTTCCATTTTCTTGAACTACAAAGGTGTCAGAAGGAACGCTCATTTTGCATTTGGATTGCAAGATTTTTTCTTTTCCCCTCCCTTCCTCCCTCCCTCTCTCTTTCTCTCCTTTCTTCTTTCTCCCTCCCCTACTATCTCTTCATTCCCCTTCCCTCCCTTCCTTTTTAAAGTTATTTTCCCAATTCCTTAACACTTTGTTCCTCTGTGCATTTTTTCCTGACTCTCTTTTGTTTTCTTTCTTTCTTTTTTTCCTCTTGGTTTTTGTAAAGAAAGTTTTCTGGATATGCAGCCATGCCCTTTCTTTACATATTATCCATAGTCTCTTTTGCTTTGAATACAGGACCTGACCTTTTTTGTTCTAAAGTATTCACAGAACTATGGTGTTTCTCCAGGTTAGAATGAACCTCAAGTGCTCAAATACCACTTAGACCAAGGCTGTATTTGATGATGAATCTCCTGTACTTTATTCTTGTTTATCTATCACCTCTTTCAATGCTTTCAAAGATGGGACTTGATTGCCTGGTACAGCAGTCTACTTTTTCAGGGGGTTAGCAACAGTATTCCTTATCTAGTATTGATTCAGACTTTTGTTTATTTTTGTTTTCCTTGACAAAACCCTGTGTCATTCTTTTCCTCTCTAAGCCTTTTATTCCCCATCTCCTATCATCCTCAAATATGACTCAATCTGTAGGTTAAAAGAGTCCTTCCTTTATTTTCTTCTGCTAATTTCAGCCACTCATTTTAACTTCATTCTTAAGCTATATAACCCCTTCTTCCCTTCTCCCAATATGTTAGCTTCTTTTCAAAAATTTTAATTCCTGAAGGTTTGACAAATAAAAGCAATCAATCAACCAATCCCTCTCAAATGAATTTTGTGTTCTCTTATTATCTCCCTCTGGATTTGAGTGAGTCTCTGATATTGGAGCTATTCTTTGGAATAGAGGGAAGAGCCCATACACATACATCATACACTCATTTATATAAATATATCACAGCTACAAACATCTCCGGGAATATTATTCCTGTATCTATGCATTCAGTCACACATTCACTCCCCCAAACATTTCTCTATATATGTTAAATGTGACTGAAGGAACAGTGCAGCATAATATATAGATCTAAGGTGGGCATCACTGTAAACCATCTCTATTTACTGCATTGTTTGCCACCAACAGTCCAATTGTGTCTTTCACCCTATCACTGACCTCTTTTATCTGATTTTTTTTCACCCACTTCCCCCTTCTCTTTAGGTAGTCAGAAGGAGAAAGATAAACATTGCATGATATTGCTCATGTGTGATATATCGAGAAACCAAACAAATGAACCCAATCAAACAAATACCAATTATCAGTTTACCAGAACATCATTGCTATCTTTTTGTTTTTTGAAGAAGAAATATCTTTATTTATATCTATTTGGTTGTTCATCTTAGCAGTTCCTTCTGGCCTCGGCATGCTCACCTGGGCCCGTGGGATGTATGTGGACTACGCTCTGCAGGAGGAGGTTGACCTACGAACTACTTCACTTGGGTGCACCAACATCATCGCTATCTTTTTAACCAGAAGAAAACACACTCTCAGTTCTATAAAAAGGCTACGTTTGCATGTTGATAAACAAGGCTCATATTTTTGAATCCTGATAATTTTAATATCTTGAAAATTAAACTGTAAGCTTCATAAAATAGAGGCCATGTTTCATTCCCATTTATAATCCCCAGAATCTAATGCTAGAGCTGACACCAGTAAGCAGTTGTTGAATATGGATGACTGAAGTAATAGTCCTTAAAATGTGCTTGATTACATGACCTGAATCACTCTTGTATAGTTAAAGGCTAAGATAAAAGCAAAATGGAAGTGTTGATGCTACATATCAGTTAGTTTGGGAAATGGGTATTTGGTTATAATAGAAAAGGCAAAAAAAAAAACATATCATGTTTTCTTAGTCTCAGGTTTCCTTCCAATCAATGTGATACCTTCTTTTTAATTTCTTCTTTTGAGGGAGTGCAGAGTGAATTAAAATTTTATTAGGATTTATTAAAACCACTGGTGACCTAGCAGTTAAGTCCGCAGCCTGTGGCCAGCACAGTCCACACATATTCTGAGGACCCACCTGGGTCCCAGAGAAATGACCAGGATCAGCAGCTAAAAAAAAAAAAACAATAAATTGCTCCTTCTTTTCTTCCTGCCTGCTTGCCTACTGGCTCGCCTTCATTCTTGCACCTTTACTTGAATAAATAAAAAACAAACAAATTAATTAATTAATAAAAGAGAAAAGGGGAGAAAAGGGGAGGAGGAAGTGGGGAAGAGAGGTACTTTGGAGGAAGAAAGAGGTTTCATAAAAATATTTTGGTTTTGGATTATTTTAGGTGACAACTTCCCATCAATATTTTCAGGAAGTCTATATTTGTTATTAATGCACTATAGTTACATATCTTTCTTGAGAAAGCTAATTGGAAGGAGATTACACAAAACTGATATATAGGTATATAATACATATATGTATTTAATTGTTAGATGGTATATTTATTAAAACTTTAAGATAGATATAAACATAAATATGGATTGAGGTTGCCGTCAATAAGTCAGCTATATCTCTATGAAAGCATGTGTGTCAGTCTGAATTGGTCTTATATATGTAAAAGTAATAATTTGAACAGTTGTAAAATATGAAAGACATCATACATAAAAAGATAAATATAACCCATAATTCACCACATAGTGATGATCACAGCTAATGTATTAGTACATTTCATGAATTCATGTACTGAGAGATAACATAGCATATTGGTAAAATGTATGGAGTCTCTAATTTGAGTTCCTCTCCTTAAGCTTTGTTAACTATTTGATAAGAATAAATGGTTTTGACACTTATTTAGAAACTGTGTAACTTGTATCAATGAACGAAAGCTATTTAGTGTTTTCTTTGTGCTAGGCACTGTTCTAAGTACCTTGTGAATATTTCATTTGTTTCCCAAAAACCTTATAAAGTATTATCTCATTCCACAGAAGAATGAATGGAAACAGAATTTGAGCAAAGTGTCCAGGGTGAGATCCACAACTCAAATTTGAATAGAGACATTGAATAGACTCCAGAACTCATGCTCATAACCACATCAGAAAAACATAGACGTAGCAATGCACACATGTAGAAAATGTGCACACATACATGCCCATGCTATATTCTGGGACATAACAATGATGTATGTCTATTGTAAAGTGGAGAGAGCCCGAAGAATGAGGCCTCTGTCTCCAGTGGTGTGTGGGAAGCTCTTTTGTCCCAGTTCCTAAGAGACAACTGCTAAATATTCAGAAAATTTGCAAAGTGGTTATTAAATTATTAGTAACTTGAAATTGGCCGTAGTGGGCTATATTGGTTGATGAGTATTGAAAAAAGTGATGAATCAGGACTTAATTTTTGAGGTCATTATCTGGCATTTTCAATTTTGTCATTGACGGTTGGACTGCATTCCCAGTAAATCATGCCAGGATTCTGCAACGTAACGTTCTTATCTGGAAGGTCTTAAAAATACTGTTCCTACTATAATCTTAGTGTTTGGTCAACACTGCTATGTTTTGTCCTTTTCTGTAACTGTAAAATGTAAAATGCTCTGCAATAAGTATTTGCTTGGTATGAACCATATATTATGCTAGGAAAGTATAATTCAAGCAAAATTTTTTTAAAAAGTAATAATTTCTTTAAAATTGGAATAGTAATTCTATTTGCAATTTCAATGATTTGTGGAAAATTATATCACTCTTTTCCCTAGACAGGGAAACATGATAAACTTAATAAAAATAGAATTTAAATACATAAAGAAATGTGGGATTTGGAGCCATAGAACATGAAACAAAGTGTCTTCTTTTAATTGTTACATTGTTTTAATGGCTTTTATTGACTCATATTATAAGCCAAGTTCTTGTTTGTCTCCATAATTTTCAAATAGTAGGTGATTTATAAAGACAGTTTATGTGTGATTAATAAGGTACTTGGTAAATTTGCTGTAGCAATGCAACACAGTTGTTTCACCCAGAAGCCAATGCTGTAGAAGATTCTGAAGATAAATGAAATAGTAATTATTATGTGTGGATAATTCTATGTGCCAGACATCTTGCTACCTCTTAGAGGTTTTATCAAAAATCTAACAACCCTACCTGAGCACTCTGATTATTTCCATTTTGTAGCTGAACAAATTGAGTCTAGATAAAATTCTGTATTCGAAGTCACATAATTATAGAGTACATGAGGTTTTGTAGGCTCATAGAGGTTGGAATATAAGGTTGACAGAGAGAAAATTTAAAAAAAATGAATCAAACAAAATGGTACAATATATAGAGCACAAAAGTAAGATTTAAATTTTTCATGAAAATGAAAAGGACATTTTCACTTTCTCCTGGACAGCTAGAAGAGGTGACCATTTTCTAAAAAGAATAACTTTTAGAACTTTTAAAAGGCTTGTAGACATAAATTATGTTTCAATCATTAGGGAAATCAACCTCCTCGTCATTGAATGATTTCCAAAACTTAAAAATTTCATAATGAGTGACAATGGTGATAAAATATCTCTTTAATCACTAAATGATAAGCTAATGAATTATCCAAAACTCACAGATTTGAAACCTTATTTTTATCAATTAATTCCTTGAGAAAATAAATTTTCTCCTCTACCTACAGTCCTCACTTTTCATGGTCTAATTTGTGGGGGCAGATATCAGTGTTGCCAATGAAAATACACTTGAATTGATATTTGAAAAGAACATTCACTATGCCTTCTTTTGCATTTTCTCACTTCAAACAATTTTGTATTGAAATTGCTGAAATTATTTCCTGGTTTCCCCAGTCTATGACTCCACTGACCACTCTGTGACTCCACTTGATAATCAACAGAGGTGAGGATGACCAGAGCCTTTGGCCAATTATACATTCTATACATGAAAAGCTTGTGACTACCAAAATTGAATCTCATGCTCATAGAGTTTCTCTTGCTTTACTTCTATGAAACTTAAGAATTTTGGTTGCTGAGGCACAAATACCAAGTTGGTATGAATGGCAACATCAACAATGGTGCATATTGTTAGGGTGCCATGATGTCTCATCGATCTGATGATCTGGTTAGGGGCCCCATGCGACATTCACCTCCTCCCCTCCCCAACAGCAGGGATATGGGTATATGAACGCACTGTTATTTGTTTATTTTCTGAAGTATTCTTTTAATGGTAGTACTAGCAAAGTTTGTAGTAGGGTTCTTAATGAGTCTCAAGTGACCTTGAACTCCTTGCAGTAGACTAGTCCCTCTCTCCATAAGGAATAACTTTCAAGATCCCCAGGAATAACCAAAAGCCAGAGAGTACTGAATCCTGTATATACTATGTTCAATCCTATACATAGATACCTATGATAAAGCTTAATTTATAATTAGGCAGAGTAAGAGATTCACTATAACGAGTAATAATAAACAAGAACAATTATAACAAAATACTGTCATAAATTTTATGTGCATGTGATCTCTCCCCCTCCTGTCTTCTTTCCCTCTGTTTTTTCTCTCTGTCTCTGTCTCTCTCTCTCTGCCTCTTATGCTATCTCAAAATATCTTATTGTGTGTAATATTTTTCAGACCATGACTGATTGCAGGTAAAACAAACAAACAAAAAAAACCCCACGGATTAAGGGCTAATTTAGTTGTGAGTTAAGCTACTAAAATAAGAGGGTTGTAATCATTAGTAATGGAGAAGAAGTATTACTTGCTCACTTGGGATTTAAACCATTTATTCTAAAAGTCTAAAATATCATGGAGGATACATGTTCAATTGGGAATCAGCAGCTTAATACATGGATATGTACTGTATGCCAGACAGTGTGCTAACCACATCGCTGACATTATTCCATTCAACAGACCATGTGTGAGGTTCTTCTCCCAGTTATGGAAGCTCATTAAAGTAAGCACCTACCCAAGGTCATAGGAATCACCTGGGAAGGGCTAGAATTCCAACACCAGGGTAGTCTTACTCCCAATGAGGATTCCTTATGCTGGATCTCTACTTCCTCATGGAGTCAGTGGGAAGATCTTAGACATTCCATGACTTGGATGAGAAAACACTGGCATGTTTTCATTTACTCTTATTGAATTTGAACATTTTAGTTATGCATGCAGACACATCACAGAAATATCTGCAGTTTATCTGTGGACTTTATTACCTATAAAAATCACAGATGTTTTGCTACCAGATTCAGTTGTTACAGATATACTGAAATATCATTCACTTATCCTTGTTAAAAAATCATAGCAGTATCCTTTTAACATGTTGATATGTGCATTTTAGTATAACTTGTTTCCTTTGTAGTTCTTAGTATTTTACTTTGTATATTTTATATTTATTTTAGTAGATTTACTATTAAATTTGCATTAAGTATTTATTGCTTATTTTTAATTTTCCTTTTATAGTTTTAAAAGTATTATTCTGAAATTAATCCATTGATTGCCAAAAGGATTCATGGTCAAGGATTTTGAATACCAAGGATTCTGAACTTCATTTCTTATCCATTATAATCTTCTTTGTTCTTATGCCATATGTGGATATAGGGCAGGCATTTAATGTTCTATACATCTCAGTTATATTACTCAGCTTAATGGCAGAAAAAGAGAGCACAAATGAAACATGTATAGAATTTAACACATCTATTACTTTTAAATACACGTGTATCTGCAGAAATTGAAATGGATTATGTTTGCATTTTCTACCAGTTAGAATCTCCAGAAATCATTCATTTTGCAGAGCCCCATACATATCGGTGGAAAGTTGTTTTGTTCTTTAACTTCTGGTTCTGAAATGTGTCCACATTATTAATGGTGCTTAATTTTAGTTGATTTTTGAATCTAAACGTGATAGTCCACTTTCCAGTCCTGATGACCTTATTCTTGGAGCTGGGCTGTCTTATCGAAGATGAGTTACCAGGTATTAAACCAAACTGCATATCCCAGAAACTTGGTGGACTTTGCCTAAAGTCACATTGGTTTAGGAAGTTAGGACATATTTTCTTGTATCTATAACTTTACTACTTAGTGAGTGACATCAATGAATATTCCTTTTCAATACTACTACTAACTACCAGATATTCTTTTAGAATATCTCTAAATACATATGGAGATAAAGAGAAGATTTCCCAAAGGAGGGTTAGAGGCATTTCTCTTTACTTGAAAGTGAGGAGTATCTATCTATTTATCCATCATCTATCTATCTATCATTGATTTATTATCATTCATTTTTTCCTCTTAACTGAATGGTTATTTAATGGTGTAACCATGCCCAGATTCTTAAACGTTTCCACAGATACCATGAGGCATGTGGATCTTAGAAGCTCGAATCCTCCTTGATACTTACCCATGAAGATGGTAACATTTTAATTTTTCATCAGAGTGATTCCTTAGATTGATGTCTAGTCTGCTTTAGGGAAGATTTAGTCCATCTGGCTTAATGGGCACAAAGTTGTCTTGTCTCAGAAAAATGCAGTCATGCTTTGATTAATAGCATTTCCAGTACACACCAATGGCCCTGACAGACTACACTGCAGAGACTAGGTCCGACAAGCAATACCGTCTGTCTGTGTGCTTGCGCTCCATGGCTCTCTCACCGTGTTCAAACTACTGAAGGATGCACTTCTCAGAAGCTGTTGCTGTCACTGCATGACTTGTGACTGTCTGGACCTGGAATAAAGAAAGGGCTTACCTCCCTTTTGTTTTCTTCTCCATAGTCTTGCAGGGTTGGAGCCAGGTGTGTGCTGCTGTAAAGATAATACTGTGGCAAGGTCAAATGCCAAGGCTTTTGACAAGATGAGTACGTGAAGATCAACTGGGATGTTTAATTCCCAATCTGCTTCTCCTTACTTCTGTGACCTTGAGAAAGTCAGTTAGCATTTTCGGCCCTCAGATTTTTTATTTTTAAAATGATGGAAATGCATTATGAATCTCAAGTATATCTTTCAGCTCTAACATTTTATTTCTGTGACTGAGACATCACAAATATATTAAGGCCTTAAATTTGCTTTTTACTGATGCTGAGAAGATAAAGTTTCATTTCATAAACATCTGTTCCATGGACTATCAGCCTTGACTTTTACATCATCATAATTGAAAAGCGTGATTTTAAATTTCCCTGTTGTAGGAAGAGGATTGGCTAATACCAATAAGTCAAAATGCTATGTACTGTATAGCAAATTAGAAATCAATGTTTTCGTCAAGCCAAAGAGAATGGTATAAAAATTTGCTAATTTTTAAAATTGTACATATATAACAGGGATATTTCTAAATTCATATCTTTTAAAGCAATTAATTTTTAAAATATTAACAGTAGAACTGAAGGTCTTTTTGCTGATTCTTTAATTTGATATAATCCATGTGTTTAAACATGTATAAGAGTAAATGCATTATTGGGCCATGGATGGATTCGGTCTAACAGTTAGTTGTTAGAACACTTTGTTCATATTTAATATTGAGATTAATAAATGGTCTTAAGTGAAACCAAGTGAAAATGGATGGTTGCGATGTAAATTAAACATTGACAATCCATTTTGTTGACAAGACTGTTTTACCGCAGTCCTTTCCAGAATGTCACTGAGAAAATTGTAAAAGCAGTGCATGAACTTTCTGTCTGTGCCTTTGCCCAGAGGCATTGGTGATAGGAATCTTAAAAAAATAGAAATAAAAAAGTATGTGTGAAAGTTGTACTGTCACTCTAGGAGAAAGTCTATAAATGGAGTCTGTTGGTAGACAGTAATTCAATATGAGTGGGCTTGGTCAGGTAAAAATAACTTTGCATAGCATGATGACACACATGACTTGAGTTTATTTTCTAACCAAATGTCATTTATGCTTCTGATTGACATGACTGAGAGATTATATCAAAAGTCATAAAACACTTTTGCACCCCCAGGTGGAATTGGACAGCTGATATAACAATAATCATGACACTCCATGTCTTTTGGAAAGTTGCGTCCATGTCAAAACTTGAATAGATGCATTTTTGCAAACTTTTGATTTTTCTGTTTTCCACCATCAGGAGACTTTCTACTGGAGTGAAATCTTAGAATGTTCCAATGCTGAGTCTGAGTAGAAAAGTAAAGGGGAGGGAGTAATTCCCTCCTTGAGAATGGTATTGCCTTGTTTGTATATGCACTTTAAGAGCCCACTGGAAGGTGAATTTAGAAGCTCCTAACTTCTACACAGCCTGGTAGCTATTAAAATTATAAACAGTTGAGAGAAATTCCAAAGGCCTAAGTTTGATATTCAGCTTTTGGTCTGCAATATGAAATAGATTAAACTCAGGAAGATGGACTCTTGCTTCCCAAGCTTCTGAGAGGAGGTGAAGGTCTATAACCTTAGAGAAAATGTTGACTCATGAAAATGAACATTTAAATCATATCAGAGATATATCCAAGACCAAAATAATCAACCTTACTAAAGCTGTATCAGTTCATAGTTTTTCTGTGGAAAGTCAGAATTTCCTTGACATTTTTCAGGGTCTCCCATCAACCCAGGCTTTAAGGTTGGCTCTCACCAGTATAGATTTACTCAAAGTTGTGTCCTGGCCCTTCATTTTCCTCAGAACATTGGTCAAAGTTCTTGTCTTTATGAGGAGGAAGGATCATTACGGAGAATTTTCCCTTGGGGATTCCTTTTCTAACTGTTGGTTAGAAACTGTTGTTTGTGGCTTTAATGACAATGTTCTTTCATGGCACTAAATATGCAGCATGTCTGCCAAATCTGAAGAGACATAAACCTACTCTAACAATGTTATTGAAAATTACTGTGGAATGTGTGGTGGTGGCCTATGGCAAGGAAAGATGAAGGCGGTGCAGAGTGTGCTGGCTGGTCTGAACAGAGAGCCTGCCAGCTGAATGGCTGGTCTGAACAGAGAGTCTGCTAGCTGAATGGCTAGCCTGCTCTCATGGCAACTCATTTGCTTATTTATTCAGAAAGTACTTCCATCCTGGCGCCATGAGGGCCCCCGTCCACATCCTGGAAGCTTGCAGCCCGAGTGCACACATATTGATATTCCAACACACACACCGTCAGTGGTTTGGACAGAGGACACAACCATGCCAGCCCGAGGAAGACTGGGCAAGAAGGAATCTGTCTTCCTAACAAAGGATGATTTTCAAGAGACAACCACCCAAGAAGGGAGGAAAAAATCAGTTTGATGGACTGTTGCCAGATCAAAGGAATCACCCTTATTATTTTTTATGACCCTTGTTTAAACTCAGTGTCTGAAAACTCATAGCTAGTCTAACACAGTGAAGTGGACCAGACAGTTAAAAAACAAGGCAAAACTATCAGACAGGACAAAGAGAGTCAGAATTTAGGTTATAAATGTTATCCTATATATTTAGTGTTTCAAGTAAAAATATATGTCACAAATGAAAATAATTTCTAACCATATACAAATATTTCCTTAAGTACTGAAACAAAGGAACTGAGGGATAAATACAGAATTCTATGTTTGGTGCTCTTGGTCTATGGAACCTCTACTCCTATTCTTAAGGATGGTTTCTTTCTTGAATTTAGGCTTTAAAAGTTAGCAGCATTTGATATATTACTAATTGTAAGTAATAACTTACTTCAAAAGATGACTGTATCCCATGGGTGGTCCTGTGTCCTATTTGTAATAATTGCTTCCAAACTTTTGTAAAAGGTCACTTGTGTATACAACCAACAAAGATGACAATATTCCAATATTCGCCATTTATTTTAGCTAAACAAGTTCATTCATGCAATGACGTTTTCTGCTGTTCAGTTTACAGCAGAACTGGCAATTTTACATGCTGTGAGTATGTTAAGTGATACTACAGGGAGACCCTTTACATTAACTGGTTAGTCAAAAATACATGGTATGCTGTATTGGTATTCAATGTCAGCCTTTGATTTTCACTTACAGGCTAAGGAACATGTTGAACAGGGAACCCTTTGTTGTCTGTTGTCTCCTGCTGATCTTTTAGACATCTTGATGCCTGTTAAGACCACATGAAATTCTGACACTCTCTGCAAAGGATTCTCATCAAACAAGTCAACCACAGAATGACACCAGATGTTAACAACATTGTAAAGTTCACTGAGGACAGGTGACCCTTCACAGGTGGCCTGGAGGAGCCATGGTGCTGGGCATTTTCTCGAATTTTATTAGGACAGCCATTCCCTACAATGTGGGTGGTCCTAAGAGTCACCTGGGCATCTTGTCAACATGTAGATTTTGATTCAATAGGTCTAGGAACAGCCTGAGAGGATGAATTTATAACAAGTTCCTAAGTGATTTAAAAAAAATATTGTTTTACAGAATAGTACAGAGACATATGCTTGGGTTCACCATTTATCAAATATATGACAGTGTACCATGCCCACCACCAGATTATCAAATTCTTTCACTGCTGTCCATTGGATCCAACCACACTTGCTCCTGCCCCCAGGTGAGGTTGATGCTGTTTTTTTGTGGTTCCCACTTGGAGAAGTAGGGTATATGAACGCTATGTAAGTGTTTTTGGTGGCTGGGTGAGAGTGTTCATTAACCATTTTATTATCAAGACAAGAGAACGGAGGAGGTATTTTAAAGATATGGAATTTCCCTTACTTCTTTCTAATCATACTTTCCATTCTACAGGATTTGTATAAATTCAAGAAAAAAAAGATGAGAAACAAGAAAAAAATCATTCAAGTTATTCATCTTTGTGGTAGCATTTAAAATGGACAATTAATTTCCACTCAACCACCCCTTTACATGAAGATGCCTTCTTTTCAATAAAATGATTACTTTCACCACTTGAATGCTGACTTGTAGGAAAACATCGAGGAGATTTTATACAAAAGAAATAAGAGTAGTGGTGTTCCATGCACACATCATTCCTAGTTCGCGCGAAGGGGTTGTAGTTTTTCTTGCCCTACTTTCCTTCTGTTTCCTCTACAATTTCCCACTGGGTCTCTTGAGCCCAAGGAGTTCTACTTACACAGAAAGAATTAAGTGGGACACACAGGATCTTCGACCTGCGTCTCATTAGCACAAAGCCCTGCTCGCTGGACTTAACGACCTGTGCATTTGTAACTGCCTAGGCTAAAGGAGATGGATGTTCTCTCTTTCTCCAGTTACTGAAGATGTTCCAAAGAGTCCCACTGGACTATGGACATGCATTTGCTTAGAGTATTTTCAGGTTAGCACAGACCTTGTAATTTTATTGTCTTATTTCACAGAAGAGGCTTACCAGGTAATCAGAGACTTTGGGAATCTGGGTAAATGGGGATTGATATATTGCATGAGTCATGGCACAGTCCAGAAACATCTTTGTAAAATGCAGATAGTAGAACCTCATCCTATGTATGCTGACAACTTTGGTTAAACCATTTAAAAATACCTAAGTATGACCAAAGCATACGTTGCTTGTGACTAAGTCATCCATTTGCAGCAGGACTGGAAAATGTTTGACAACAGAACTCATAACCATTCACTTTTCACAGTTACCTTGTGGAGTGGCCCAGAAAACTTGGAGCAAATCCTTCTTCTGCAAGGTCGACGTGATATGCAGGCAGTTGCATCTATTTGGGTTGGAAGACAAAGGACGCTTTATCATCCTGATCAATAACTTTGGATCAATGAGTCCTACAGCCACTTTCCTCATGGAAGTCACTTTCCAGGGTCAATTTGACACTAAGAGGCAGAAATTTCACAGGAAATGCATGTTTTATTCTCTTAGTCATTTTCCTTTCAAGGCAGGCCTCACTAAGCCAGCTTATCAGATAGAACTGTGTATTTACTGATTTTTTTTTTTTTTGGTATAACTCATTTTTATAACAAGCATCCAATTGAACATTCAAAATGTAATTATATACATGTGGTATTATTTTATGCAGTACAGACTTTAAAAATGCAGTAAATAGTTTTGATTAAAATGGAAACCTTTAAAATAATCACAGGGTATAAAATTGAGTGGTGTAAGTCTGAAGTAATGCAAGTCAACCAAAGTAGCTTTCATGGTGCCTTTCTCACTTCCTTCTGCTTCATCCCGCAAAGAGTATAAAATTCTTAGGAGTGTATGCTTGGTGTGTTGAGTGTCCACCTTAGGACTGAGCCCTCTGTGCCTGCAAAACCACTGTGATAGGTGTTGACCCTTTGCACCAGGGACCTTCTCTCTGCCATGCCTCTGTTCAGACTGTTTTCCTTTTGAGACTGGTGCCACCCTTTTTTCTAAACAAGAATTTCTAATGCTTGCCCCTTGATAGGTGGGGATGATGATTCTCTAATGTGGTGCTGCCCAGTGTCCTGAAGGGATGCTTGCACACATCCCTGGACTTTTTACTCAGTAAGGAATAGAAGTATCCCCTTGTAATAATCCAAAATGCCTCCAGATGTTGCCAGATGTCTCCAGAGGAAACTTTGTCCTCAGTTGAAAATCACTGCTTGGAGTTTTTTTGATAGACTGAACTTATTTCCTTGAGACAAAACCAAGACATTGGGATGGTCAAAATGGGATTGAGTTATGCGCTGGTGACTGAAGGAAGAGGCAGAGCATTCTGAGCAGGAGCAGAGCAGCCAGGTCAGCAGCAAGTAAGTCCTATGTGATGCTGATGGTAATATGATTACATGGTAATGCCGCGTGGTCTGTCCAGACTTCATACAAATGACCAGGGCCTGCGTAAGGAATTTTGCACCTTAGGTGAAAACTAAATTTGGTATCCCTAGAAGCCCTACTCTAAATGCCATCAACACACATGTCTCTTTAACCATTTAGTGCCAGAGATAAGCCCTATAGTACTTACTGAGACTTGACCTGCAGTGGTCTGTTCCCTTTGAAGAAACAGTTATGAGCTGGATGGGGAGTGGGGAATTCTCTTCCTCTAGCTCTTGTTTCCTCAGAGCGGGGGGAGCAACAGTAGTGGTCAAAGCCCACTACAATCAGTCCTGGAAAGGGCCATTTCTAACGTGTGGGCAAAAGGGATAACTGCTTTTGGGCCCCTTTAACAGACTTGTCCTGGGGAAAATCAACTGCTCTTTTGCCATATGTTAAAGATGATCCTAGGTTATTCAAAATGGGGCAAATTGACATTTATATTAAAACAATAGGATGTTTGGGGAATATGAAAAAGACAGTCCTGTCCTGTTTAAAATGATGCGTATGGTCGACATACCTTTTGATCCCACAAACATCAGCAACACTATGAAGTCTCTCTTGAGCATATTTATTAGTCTGTTATGATTTATGTAAACATGCACTAGGTGAAGTGAATTAAAAAGTATAAACTTTCAGTTATCAAATAATCAAGTAGTGGGGATGTCATGTACAGTTTGGCACTATAATAATTAATACATTATTGCATATTTGAAAGTTGCTAAGAGTAGGTATTAAAGTTCTCATTACAGGAAAACCAGTGTGTAACCCTGTATGGGAATGGATGTTATTATGGTGATGCCAGTGATACTTCACTTTAAAACAGTGCATCAGCGGTGTGCTCTGGTAACTCAGGTATTAAGTTGGCAACTGGATGTGGACCATGTAAAGCCTGAGGATCCAGGTTAGAGATCCAGGGGTGAAGTGGGGACTTGAGGGGCATGACAACCAGAATAAATAAACAAATAAATAAAATTGCTTCTTCCTCCTCTTCCTTCCTTTCTCTTTAAAAAAAAGAACCCTCCCAAATCTTCAATGACCTAATTGATACATGCTCATGGTGAATGATGATGCAGGCTAGAGAAAAAGAGAATTATGTGCTTCCTTTATCTCTATCCTAAATCCCCGCTCATCTTTAGAAGTAACTGCTATGAAAGCAGGTGCTTTGTCAGACAGTTTTTTAAGCTATCAATGGCTGAGAAATGTGGTTGCATTGTTTTAATTTGCTTCTTCTTTGCCTACGAGTTTGAGCATGTTTTCACATATTCTGAGGCCGTTTTTATCTTTTTTCTTGTTGTGTTACTGACCAATTTCCTGAGCTTACTTTTTCAATGTCTCACTTTTTTTATGTTGGTTTCTAGTAAAATTCATATTGCATTATATTTATAAATCATATATATTGCAAAATTTTCTCCCAGGCTGTTTAACTGTATATGCTGCTGTCAATTAGATTTTTATATAGTCAAAAAAGTCAAACTTTCTCTTTATGACTACTGGATAGTCTACCTTATTTAGAGAATCTGTTTTTTACTAATATGTATATATATTAAAATGTTACCTTATTTTTAATATTTTTATATTCCTCTCTCCCAATTAACAAACTGAGAGTCGGAAGTAGAGCTCTAACTTCCTTCCCTCTTGATTTCAAATAAATAACTCAGTCAGTCATTGGGGTTGGCTTAAACTACAGTGCAAACAACACCAGATCTCAGGGGCTTACAGCTTCTCAAGTTGATAAAGCTCTCTCGGTGCCTCTTTTACTCTAGACTCTGAAGGTTTTCTGTGATATGGAAAATGACAGAACTGCATCTTGACTATTATTGCTTCTTCATATGGTATAATCACTTCCACTCATATTCTGTTGGACAATGCAAATCACATGACAAACTCTAGCAACCTTGAATAAGAAGTATCCTTCCTGAGAGATATACCTGGGAGGAGGGAGTTCAGTAAAGAAGGGACTAGCTCAACAACAATGAAATCTTGCCAAAGAGCCAATTTTCCTGTAACTACTAATGGGATATTTCCTTTACTCTCTACTAATTTGTTGTATCAATTATCTAGAATTGGTACATGCCATTTTGTGATTATTATTCATATATTTATCAGTATATTCCCTCCCTCCAATGCTCAGCTATAAGAATACATAAATTCCTCCAAACTTACTACAAAGTCTGAGTCTGAAGAATGAGGCAGGTACAGTCATGAGAAATGACAGCAACTTACTAAGGTAGCTTACATACGTGATGAGTGGAGAATTCCTCAAATTACAGTCTTCTTACCTGCCCTCTAGTATGTGTTTATGTAATCACATCACTAAATAAAATATTAATGTAGTGTTAGCCCAGTTTCCTGGAGACCATGTCCTTCCAAAGATTAAGGAAAAATGATTAATTGTGAGTGTCTGGGGAGGAACGGGTCACAACTTCTAGGAACTAGATTTGGGTTAAATACCTGGAAAAGTTGATAGTCATGGACCTAAGATGGTGGTATTTAATATTAATTTGAGTCATTCTATTTCACACATCCCCAACTAAGTAAGTTCTTTGAGACCAGGAATTGTCCCCTATTAGTATGACATTCATGATATATGCACTAAAATTTAGAAATTGGCGACAGTTGAAATATTCATGACTATGGCAATAAAAGAGACACAATCAACTTTCTGTGAAATTAAACACTATAGCCTATATGTACATATTTTCTTCTGTTTTAAAATATGTGATATCTGAATTCTGAAGATCTTTGCCATCTCCTTTCCTTCCTCCATCCCCTTCCTTTAATGTTTCTTCAAGGTCTATCCATTGGTTCTAAGAAATGTCACCTGGGTCTGAACTCAACTCTTCATTTCATCTTTGTGCAATGTTTCAGAATTTCCTGTGGAGACTATCTTTTTCCTTAGACCACTGGCAAAATCATCACTTTAAAAATTAAATATTGGCATGCCCTGGTGGACTAGTGATTAAGCCAATAGTCTCTGAAAGAGCCAAGGACACATATTCCTGGGTTCACGGGGAAATGACCAGTGTGAAAAACTAAACAAAAATAAAATTAAAATGTTTCTTCCTCCTCTCTCTTCCTCCCTGCTTACCTACTCATCTTCATTCCTGACTGTACCTTTTCTTAAAAAAAATTAGTATGGTCTCCCATCACAAACTCCTGTCTTTTTCAGAATGTCTTTATTATAAAATGTGCACTAGCTAGACAGAAATCTTTAAAAATGGGTCCTATTCTTATTCTTCAATTTATTTTCCTGCCCTTCCTCAGCAGTTTTGTTTTTAGTACCATCCTCCACTCCAGTCCTTCTGATCAGATTTTTAATGGACTAAACCCTTGATCAAGAAGGGCTTCTTATATTAAAGACTTAAACATTTAAGTCTATTTCAAAAGAGAAAAAATTCCTATCTTCATCTTTCTTCTGTTATTTCAATGCTCACCTCTAAGAAGAAGGGCTTATAAAATTTTCATTTTTTTATTTAATACAATTTCCTCAGAGGTTATTGCATATATGAGGTATATAGTTATCTACCTACTCGTTTATCCATCCATCCTCCATCCATTCATCTATACATCTATCCATCCTCCATACATCCATCCTCCATAATTCATCCATATATCCATCACACAACCATCCTCCATCCATACATCCATAAATCCTCCATCTATCCATCCTCCATTCATCCATCCATACTCCATCCATCCATCTATCCATCATCCATCCATCCATGCATCATCCGTCTATCCTCCATTCATCCATCCATATCTATCATATATCTTATAGAATTTAATGGCAACTATAGAAATTTAAATGTACAAAATAATAAGTTCCATTCTGCATCAAAGCTACAAAATTTTATGAAGGAGATTTAAAATATAATGTTTACCAAATTGTTACTTTTTAGAAGTGTTGTTTGAGTTCAACTCAATTTCTCTCATGCCTGGGGCCTGTGCACCTATAATAATTTTCATAGTTGGCTGTATATTTAGAACTGCACAATTGGCAGTCAGGAGTGTTTATGGTCTTTGATGATGCTCTGAACGTGAGCATTCTCACGAAGCCCTAAATGCACAAAGGACATTTCAGATGCCAAGGTCCATATGCCAGCTGGGAAGTCACAGCAGAGTCGGTGATGAACTTTAATGGGCTTAAAGATATGCTCTGTGCTTTCCAGAAAAAGTCTGTAGAATGAGGTCACTCCACTACCACTCCATTTGTTAAAACATACCAGTTGATCCTCACTGATTACTTTTCTCTGTGCTACATCCATGCATCTAAAGAAGGAAACAGAAAAATTGGTTTGAAAACTTTTTTAGTTTTCAGTCTTTACTGTTTGTTTTTGGGTATTATTGTCTAATCAATAAAGATGAAATCACTGCTTTTAAAACTAAAATTCTAATTATCTTTCACATATCACATGTCACAATACCAATTAACCTACGGGTGATGTAAACCTAGAGGCCTCACCGAGACCCATAGTAAATTAGTTTATTAGAAATAAAATAAATGATATTAATATGTGTAGAGATAGATTAAACAAAAGTTAGAATGAGATTTGTTTTTATTTTGCTTCGTTTTGAGTTGTGGGCCTCTCAATACATGAGCATTTATTTTTTAGCTGTTTAGTTAAATTGACTTGAAGAACTATTCTCCTTTTTGTAAAATAAAAGATAAAATTACCTGATCTTTAAGAAAATGAATAAAATTCATATCTACTTTTTTGCATACAAATATTGATAAAAAGGCTTTCAGAAAAATGCATTACCTGACCTTAGATAAGGATCATGCCATTTAGCAGCTTTTTCTTTACAATGGTTGGGCTATATCTCTCCCTGAGCGTAGTTCCTGGACATGTCTTCCATGACTAGTTCTCCTCTGAAGGAATGGAATCTCTTCCCAAGAGATTTATGTCATCTTCAAGCTATCCCCTGGGGCAGTCGGTGTTCATACCTGCAAGTGGGGAGGATGGAAGGATTCCAGGTGAAGACTTTGGTCTGTGCCTCCCATTCACCAACTCTGGGTCCAAGACCATGTGTAGCCAGCATGGTGTGGCTGCTAATTACCTTATTACCTTAATAACTGGAGAACCTTGGAAGAATGGATTTTTAGTTATGAACTAAAAATGGCAATGTATCAGCTTTGATGCTGTCAAGATGAAATCTGCATTACCCAAACTCCGTGAGCCAGAAGATTAATTATATTTGTACAACCTTTTTTTCTTAGCCAATCTCTATCAAATTATTAAAGTACATGAAGTCTTATTTGGGAAATAATTTTAGGTTATTATCTCAAATAGCGTGCTGCTAATTTTGTGGGTCCAGTCAATGTGCTGATTGCTAGACTTCTTAATTCAACTTTATCTCTCAGAGATGGAATCATATTAAAAAGAACATAAAACCAAACATTGTTTAACGGTTAGATTAACCTTCATTGAGTCAACGAGATTCCTAATGAATAAATCCATTGCATTATATTTGATTTGACTTTATGAAAACAGTATCAGTTAATTGACAATGTAATGGAGGGTGTGCAAGAATTGCTTTAGAGCTTTTTCCCCTTTTCTTTCTGCTGCAGAATGAGAGTGTGGCTCAGTTTCTGCATAATCTTTAATTTGAGCCCCCACCCCAGGTGCTAAGGCAGGACTGGGACTGGACAACCCCTGGCTGTTAAGAAGTTGGTTCCCACTCAGGCAATTGGCCAAACTTGACTGCAGTGGTATCAATTGTGGGTATATTATTGTATTCATTTTACTAAAGGGCACGTCACTTTTTTTCCCTCCAGGAATTTTTAGCAAGTGGTTAAAAATAACCTTTAAGAAAGGTTATATTGCTGTAGAGTCCTAGCCAAACCTTTTGGATGGAAATCTGCATCCATCATACTCAGATCTGTCAAAGTAAGTCTAGTGAGTAGTTCAGTAGACATAAGGTTGAATTCAAATGTCACTGCTCCATGTTTTGTGAAAAAAGGGGCTGGCCGAGGTGACCTTTGCGTGCCAGCATTCCATTTTGCAGTTTGAAGATAGAGGAAGGCTGGTATACGAAATTATGTATCAGGACCCACCTGGAGAGCCCAGACAGATTCAAATTTTCATTCTGATATTGTCAGCTTTGGCCAAACTTGAACATGAATCTTATCACCTCTTAGATTTTTTTGGTCATCTCAACCTGAGACAATCTCTTAGGGATGAATAATATATACTAGGATCACTAAGTTCTGAGTCTAGCAGATAGGGAGAGCTGTTTACATAATTCTCCATTAAACATTTGTTTTATAAAAATATACTGCAGATTCTGGCATTTTGAATGAGAAACTATCCCAACATTGACACCAAAAGTTGAAAACAGCACAAGACCAAGCTCACAATTGGTCATGAGCACTAAGTGACAATGAAGAGTATTTACTTGGAGGAGATAAAAATACCACCAGGAAGAATCTAAGTGGAAAGCATTTCTATAATTGTGATACACGCATGAATGAAAGACTTAGAACCAGTTCTCAGAATACAGCGATAAGCACGGTCGTGTTCTAATTCCATGAACACACTCTCCAGGACCCTAGGAGGAGAGAGATCTGTGGTGCCTTGCACACTGAATAGCACAACAGAAGACTGTGAACTTTCAAGTCCTCTACTGGCACTGAAGAGTTGACCTGACTTTATCAGCCTTGGTAATGACTGTTCAGCTCATTGAGTCCTTTTAGGTGACTAACTAGGTAACCAATTTGCAGAGAGGCCGCATTCCCTGGATTCAGATATCTTTTCTCCTCTCTACAAATTGTTGTCTAAGATGACCTGGTTTGTCTCAAGAATTCTTGTTGTTTTTATTCACTTGTAACTAAATACATAGCACAAGCATACAATATGCTATCTTGCATAACAAAAATTACAGAAATATTTCCAATAGCATTTTTCTGCTTAAAACCTCACTGTTGCCTAAATATATTCATCTCCACAGAGCTCCCTGAGGTAATGAAGGCACTGTGTGTGTAAGAGAGGACAGTGTCGACAGGAGGAAGTGGGGTGTTGAGATTTCATTCTTTCTACACAAATCTCTAGATAATTGTTTTCACATTTATATATATATATATATATATATATATATATAATGTATATATAACATCTAACTGCCTAAAAAATAGTGAGCTTGTTTCTTCCTTTGCCAAAAAGCTGCTATTGAATCATGGTCTGCATTAACAGCAGATGGGTCGGTAAACTAATTCCCACTCTCAGCTGTGTGAACACTTCTGGGGAGAGGTGGATAAGTCTAAGACTGTAAGCAGTCTGAATTCATCTTCAGGGAGTCAAGAGCCCCTCACCAGCGTGACAGATGAGAGGCCCCGTCCTTCATCTCTGCCTGTAAGACAGCATGGTGACATTCCTCTGCCTTCTCCCCAGGTGGGCCTGGACCCAGCTGGACTGAGGTAGGATTCAATCTTCTCCCAGCTGGCTCTGTGAAGGACATCCTGGAGTCCAGTCAGGCTGCCTTGTTGCGGGTTTTTCAAGGAGAGAAAGTTGGTTAGAAACAATATTTTCCACTCAAGTGGAACTCAAGTTTGTCATTCGTGTTTCCTCGTGTCTCTGTGTATGTGTCTGTGCCTGCGCGTGTGTGTTAAGAATGCTTACCACATGAGGCCTTTCTTCTTCAATTTTTGAGAACCCAACACATAACATAATATCATTAAGTATAAGCACTACGATCTAGAGCAGATCTCTAGAAATTACCTTCATCTAGGTAGGAACTCCCGAGGTGCTTCTGTCTAATAATAAAGATACTATCTTGATATTTCTCGGTGGCTTTTGGACAGATCCAAGATGTGAGACTGGCACATCTCTCCTTAGAAGTCATGGTGCCATGCTTCTGTGGGCTGGAGAGAAAAGCAGTGCTGTCCCACTGCTCTCTGGATGGATGTTTATGAGCTTCCCAGAGTGAAAGGCAAAAGGGGCAACATGACTGGGTCCACTGTGGCTTGGCAGGCGATGATTTTATTGGGAGGCAATAACCCCAACTACTTTATCACTGAGATGCCGTCTCAACAACTGTATTTGCCAACACTGGAGGGAGATGTATGCAACCTGTTGGTGGGCTCAGCACATTGGGGTTTCTTGTGTGGATATGGATGTTTTCAAAAGCCCTGTCCTGTCATTCAGAATGACATCTCATTCCATTGATTGTGATTAGACTTTTGCAGTAGAGTTTTAAATGTCTAATTGCTTCTGTAGTCTGTGGAAGAAAGAGACTCTAAACCGTATTTATGAGATGTACGTAATTGTGAAGCGGGGTTGGGAGGTGAAGAACAGTGAGATTTCGACAAGAGGTATTACATAAATTTAAATATATGAATGTGTTTCTCTCAAATCGTTGCCAAAAGGGTAGGCAACAATAAGGATAATGAAACTTGAATTTAAAGTGATTTCAAAAGATAATGGGAAAAGTCAAGGAGATCACATTGCTGATTATTGACCAGGGGAAACTGGACATAGTGGGTCCAATTATTTGATCAAAGTGAATAATTTATGTGCATCAGTAGAGCTGTACAACTCAGGGTTGATGGTGCATTTATTCAACTGGTGGTATTTAGAATGCAGCTGCTATTAAAATTTCTTATAAATTAATAGAATGTACCAATATGTATGAAAATAAGAATTGTTATATGCAAGGGCCAAAAAATACATTATTCATAAGACCTTTGGCCCAGCTGATTAGCTTCCTTTATAGAAAAGAAAGGATATGGAAAAAATAGCAGGATTCCTTCTTTCCCTCACTCCCTCCCTCCCTTCCTTCCTTTCTTCTTTCCTTTCCTCCCTCCCTGCCTCCTTTCCTTCTTTCCTTCCTGTTACCCTATACTTACATATACCAGAGACTGTTCTAGACACCCAGGAAATAGTTGTGTAAAACAGAGTTCTTGTCTTGTGAAGTGTATATTCTAGAGACAGAGAAAGCAATAAATAAAGTATTAATACAAACATGTAATTAGGTCTCACATGTTGGCGTGTTTCATGATAATTGAAGGAAGAGTAAGAAGTTAGAGAGAGACCAGGAGAAATTATGTGTTATAATGAGACTATACAACACTTCAAAATTATATGGGACACCCAGAGAAGTCTGGTGGATGCAACTTTACTTGGTAAGCCACTTTTTACACCAGTTGGGAAGAGCCAAGGTAGGAGGATGAACTGTTGATCTACAAGACAAGGTTACTATAGGAATAAGATTTCTGAGTGAAGGAAGACAGGTGGACCCATGGAAAAGGAGGGCGGGGGCACAATTTGGTCTTTCATTATAACAGGAGGGGAATCTTTGGTGGGTATAAGTTGAGGTTGATGACCGTGTGTGTGTGTGTGTGTGTGTGTGTGTGTGTGTGTGTGTGTTTAAAACCAGTATTTAGACCAGAGCTCTGATACATTTGATGGGACCAAGTATAGATGGACTAAAAACCTTTTGAGGTGGTGTCTGCAATGGTCCAGGTTAAAGTTGGCTGAGACTAGAATGAAGGTGATTGTGGTGAACTTGGGGGCAAGTGAAAAGAGTCTAAAAGTATCAAGAAGGTAGACTGATTAGATGTACCGATAGATTGAAATTTGAATGCAAGGAAAAGAGGGGAATCAAGGGTCACTCTCAAGTTTACAGCCTGAGCTACTGAAAGAATTGAGACATCACTAGAAAGATGAGAACATTTCTGAAAGAAGCAGGTGGTGGGAGGAATCAAACATTTTGTCTGTTAGATATTTTAAATTGGAGATGCCTGCTACATATAATAAAAGTGTAAGTGCTGTGAGAAAGGATTCTTAGAAGCAAGATATTCTAATGCTTAGTCTCTGTAGACTCTGGAAGCAGAAAGCCTGGGTTCAGCTCAGGCTGTGAAGGGTCTAAAAGCACACCCTCATTACGCTATTGTAATGGTTGAATGCTTGTGAAATCCTGGAATATTGTCTAGCACAAACTAAGTACCTAATGCATGTCAGACATTTTTGGTGGCAGTATTTTTGATACCATCAAGCAGTTTTTGTATTGATCCCAAGGAAACATTTTCTATAACAGACATGGACTTGACCAATACCAACACATATGTATCAAGTGTTAGTTAATTAAAATTAAAATTGATAGTGTGCTTTGCATAATGAGTTCACTAATGAGACTTATGAGAAAAAGGATGTGAGCAGCATTAGCTCTTCAATCTGTGGATACTTAGGAGTAGTTTTGCTATGATGTGAAGGACTCTGAACTTGCAGAATGGGAAGATGTTTTAGTGCTTCACCCATATGTCATGAATCAAAATCTCCTGAGATGATACCAGCTTGGGAACTTCATTTTTATGGATGTTGAGTAGCATTTTGTTAGCGGGAAAGCTCTCCTGTTGCAGAATCTCCATGAGTCACCCTTGCATCTGCAACCAGAGTACGTAGTGTGTAGAAGCCTGCACTTAGTTTTGTACGTGAATTGGTGGTCTTAGCTGGAATGAATTCTTTGAACAAAAACTCCTGGCTAAATATTAAGATATAATCGGCTTATGTTTTCTGATATAAAGTTATGTAGTCTCACAGCCAAGGACCTTTCTTAGGCTACGTCTCCTAAGTAATATTTTGCAGGCTTAAGAGTGCTACTGAAAGATATGCTTTTGAAGTTTGTTTATAAGATGGCGCTAAAACATTTCAACGAGAAAGCCCAACACTGTTGGGCCATAGGCAGTCATTCAGGTGCCCAATTATTGGTTCTCTTTATGAAATTTAAATATATGAACAAAGAGGAGATTTGCCAAGTGTTCTAAAAAGAGAAAAATTGGCACAAGACCTTATTCTAGAATGTATTTTCCTCCTTCCTTCCAAAGGATCAGATGTGCAGGATGAGTTCTGGTAGAGACTTGTTATCATATTTGCTTATAACTGGATGGAGGGCCCATTTCAAATGCGTCGGACAAAACTATGATGACACATGACTAAGTCATCAGCATGTCTCAGAGAAAAGCCTTAAATGGGGACTGCAGCTTGACTAAATCCAGATACTTTAAGAGTGTTTGAAATGGATTGACTGATGATACCTGCTGTACCATATTGCAATCATATTGTTAAGGCCCCTTCTCTTGATGCTCTCTTTAGACAAGAGTAGATGCACTTCTCTGTGTTGAAGGTGGATGTGGGGATCAGGAAGAGCTTTGAAAGAAACCATTGCAATGGTGCAGGTGAGAGATTGTGTCCTCCCCAAAGACATATTGAAGACTTAACCCCTAGTATTCCAGAATGTGACTTGATTTAAAAATAAAGTTATCACAGATGTCATTTGTTAAGTCCAACTGAAGTCATACTGGAGTAGGATGCCCCCTAATCCAATATAACAAGGTCGTCATAAGAAGAGGGGAAGACACAAAGATACAGAGAGAGAGAGAGGAGGCCATGTGATGGAGGCAGAGACTGGAGTAACACATGCACGCAAGGGCACCAAGGATTGTTGGCAATAAAGGAAGACGGAAGAGGCAAGAAAGAGTTCTCCTCAAAACTCCAGAGTAAGCAGAGGCAATGTCATCTGACTCCTTGATTTCAGCCTCCAAAATGATATGTGAATGTGAATAAATGCCCGCTGTGAAGCACCCACTTTGTGCTGCCTTGTTATTGCCGATCCAGGGAAATAATGTGGATATTCTACTTGAGTGCAAATACAACGGGAGGCCTTCAGCTTGCACTTTCCTAAGAGCCACTGCCCTTCTAGACAAACCTCCTTGGCTTCAGTGATTGCTTTATACACCCAGTTGTCAGTACTGCTGTCTCGGTGGCATAGATTCTCCTCAGCAGCTTTGTCACCAACATCTCTGAGCGGACGCACTGAGCTGTTTTCCCATGTCCTGTCTGCCCCTTCGCCACACCCGTGAGAATTCTGTAATGGTTTCTTTTGGCAAAGCAGGAAGCTGAGATGCAGAGAGGTTAAAGCCACGCTGAGGGTCACACAGGGCAGTGGAGAGCTGGGATCCAGTTGCTGTCACCTGCAGCTGGAGCTCAGTCTCTGCCTAGTCAGGCTTCACAATTAAAGGGGGAAAGAAACTGCAGGAGATAAACATCCTCTTTCTTAATCCATTGCTTCCCGAATTCTCATTCCCTTTGGCCAGCTCCAGAGACTCCGAGAGGAGGAGGTGGAAGAGAAGGAAAATAACGTTTCTTAGATATGGAGTGACAAGAAAACCATTTCAGAAAGATCTGGAAGGCCGTTTCAGGTTGCTGCACTTTCATTAAGTCTTCGGCGGACTCACAAGTTTGAAAATGGAAATATTTTGTCAGTTTCAAAACCTCAAACTTTAAACCTAGGAATCATGATACGCATTTTTGCAGGGGAGGGGAGGGAGGGAAGGGTGAATGCAAGAATGATCTAGTCTTAAAAAATAACTAGAACAAAATGTTTTGAGTAGTGATCATCTTTGTTGAGAAAGAACTTTTCCAAGATTCTCTTTCTAGATCTGGTCACTGATGCGCCATGGGTGTTGGCACAGCTGTGGACAGTGGAGTTTATTTCCCCTTTATTTGTCCACCTTCTAGAAGTGGTGAGGGCAGCATCACACCAGCTCTGAAGAGCTGCATCGATTTTACCCTTCATTTCACCTCCGTTAGTGGGAAAGCAGTCACTTAAAACAGACTAATAGAATGATTCTCTTCATTAGAAAACATTTCACAAGACAACTGGGTGAAAATAAATCTTTCCGTTCTATTTTAAAAGGAGCTTCTGGATTTCTATGAATTCCAAATTTCCCTATGAAGCAACTCATTTACTGGCAAAATTGTGGGATAGATATTTTAGGCTATCAATAGTTAATGGTTCCTTTCATTGTGGCTCAAATTTGTTTTATTGATTTCATCTGGCATCTCCCTAATACGACATTGTATATTAATCCTTTGTTGTGCAGTGGATAATGGAAACTTATAAAGCTGTGTGTTATTTGAAATCTTGACTCAGTGTGAGGGGAAAACAGAAGCGATCATTTGTAAACAAATGCAGTGATTCAGCAGTGTGCGATGAGTATTCACATTTTTGACATCTTTACTGTCGCAAAACCAGCGAACTCCACACCTAGAAAACAGCATTAAGATGATCGGATTTTCCTGACTCATAGGTATCTAAAACCTCCTTTTAAAAATAAGGCTGTGAGGTAATGCTCCTTCAATACATTTGATTAAATATAAAAAAAATGAAAAAATAAAATAAGATGACTTTTGCTCTAAAGTGACTGGTCCAAGGTCACACTGGCCTTTTTCATTTTTGCCACATGAATATAGGTGATTTTGTTTAGCAATTGGCTGATGGAAAAATGATCAATTTTGACAAATAAGATTGTGATATTATTACTCAGTGCTTAGGAATCTGGCGTTCTGGCTTTAAAGCTTTCTCCTCCACTTTGGACAATTTGACTGCTCAATGGTTTTCTCACCTGGGCGCTGTGGTTTATAACATGGCCTACCTCACTGGATTGATGGGAAAAATGTCTGGCAACCTCTATAAATTTCGTTTGATTTTGTTCTGTCTTGTCTTCTGAACTGACTTGTCTGAAGACACATTTATAGGTCAAAAGAGGGCATTTTCAAGGAGTTAAGAAATAAAGGTCACATTTCCATGCACAATGTGGCTATTCCCTAGATGAAATGTGCAGTCTACAATTACCATCTTGTAGCATTTCACTAACGCCTTGTTATTTTTTATTGTAGCCGTAGATGTTTTTAAGGGCCAGGCTGTATTACATCCAATTTATTTCATGATAGAATGCTCCTGCAGAAATAAAGTTTCACACTTCTAAAATATCTTTCAATACCTACCTTCAGTGATGAATGATACCTAATTGAAAGAGAGCAGAGATCATTCTCTTTTTCAGCCCTGCCCCTCCCCCTTTTAACAACTGAAATGATTGTTGCCAGAAGTTGCTTCTCTGGGAAGCCTGGCTGTCACTCTTTGATGTGTCTCTCCAATGGAAAGATCAAATATTCCCATAATCACATCTGGTAATTTTGGAGTCATTATTTTTGTTATGAAGATTTTCTGTATTTAAGAAAAAAATTCTAGGTCAGCAAGTCGTCGTGTAATTAAAAAACAACACCACCAACAAAAAACCCAACAAACAGCCCAAAACCAACAGCAGCATGACAGAAATTGGGAAGGAATGAGCTTGTGTTAAATTTGCCTTTGATTCTCAATACCGGGAGCCTATGAACGCAGACTCAGCTCTACAAGTTACAAAGGATCACTTTACATGCGTGTTAAAGAACCCATTTTACCAGTGTGCCTCGGTGGCCTAGCGGTTTAGTGCACCTGAGCGTAGTTCCACATGCATCCCAAGGTCCTGGGTTCAGGACCTGGGTTGGGAAGCAACTGGTGTGAACAACTCCTCTCTCTTCCAGCCAGCCTGCCTTCATTCCTGCCTGCACCTTTCCTTCAAAATAACCCCTCCCACACTGCCCCCCCAACCCTCCATACACTTTGCAAACTGTGTCTCATTGAAGTGGAAAACCCACTGGTCACGCTGATTTTTAGAAAACAATGGTGCTAAGGAATAGCTCTAACATTCACTTGGAGCACTTTATGGAAATTCAAAACATGCACCAAACTTGTAGCTGGGAGCAGGGATTTGAGTGGTATTGTGAAACACTGTGTTAGTGGTTCTTCCAGGTGCTCTGGATTTTATTTTTGAATTCTGCCAGTGCCACACAGAAAGAAACATTTGCAATTAAGTATTGCGTTTGCAAATATGTTCAATAATATTTAGACTATTTAAGTGTTACTGATTTGCATATTGTCTTCGAGTTCCTCCAAGACAGCGGGCGGCACCCTGCTCTGCAGTATAAATGTGATCTGTCTGAAGGCAGGTGGGTGACAGAGGGATGTGCTCCAACTCCTGGAAGTTTGTGGCTCATAGACTGGCATTGACATTGTAGCTCATGTCTGTCTTTGTGACAGTTGCTGAAACAAGCTACTGACACTATGGCCAAACGGGGCAGAGGCAAAATGATAATTGGAGTCCAGTGTTGTCATTTATGTGGCTTGATAACGCCATGTACCCTGTAATCATTTCTATTTGGTCCCTGGTGAATCAAACAAAATGATTTTTCTCCTGACCAAATTTAAAGACACCATTTCCATGGCCATGTGATTTTTAATGGAGAAAAAAGAAGAGAAGCTAAATGTTTATTTGATTCACTTATTCATTCCAAAATACATAGAAAGCTATGGCTTTGGATCATACATGGTTCTACTTGCCAAATAGATTATGTGAATAAAACAATCATGCTATTTCATAAATGGAATACTATGCAGCCATCAACAGTGCTATAGAAGCCTATCCCATCATGTAGCAATGTTGGCCATATATTAGTAAAAAGTAAGTGATATACGGGGATGTGCCTTTGAATGTTTATTTTTTCAGATCTACTAAAATGAAGGCGTACTACTTTCCTAATAAGGAAAACAAAATAACAGACGGTATTCCCAAAGAAGTCAACAAAAATCCATTAAGTTGAAAAATTTTGTGTCTATTAATCAATGATGATGCATATACTAGAGAAAAGGACTAATTTATCAAGGGTTTACTAAGCTCCTGCTGTGGGCTGTGTTGTGAACCCAAAGGTGGTGCCTTTAAGGCGCTTCAGGTAGGACATGAATGAGAGTCCTGGGATGAGAGGAATGTGACGGTGGTTGCGGAATCTTCAGATTCACCTGGAGACAGACCAGGTGCCATGGTCTCTATGGCAAAGGCTGCTGTCCTGCCCTTGACAAAAGGCATCTGACTGTCCTGGGTGTCCAGAGAACATTTGGGGATGTCTTCTATTTTGTTTAAGGTGCGGGCAGGAACAAAGGTAGGAGGTGAGCAGGTGGAGAGAGAGGAAGAAGCATTTTAATAATTTTTATGATTTTAGTTGCACATCTTGTTTGTTCCCCGCAGATGTAAACCTGAGTGTTGCATGTGAACTGCATTTGGTTGAGCCAGTGGATGCAATTGCTACTCCACCAGGGTGCATGGATATGTGTTTTGACTTCCTTTTCCTAGACGCGAACTTGATTTCACCATTGCAAACATTTTGGTGCTTTGGAGTTGTTCCAAACTTTGTGTTCTTCAAGGTTCCCAGTACACATATCTTTAATTACTATCAAATATCTAGAAGTAGCCCTGAGTGAGACTGGCAAGGAGTAAAATGGAGCTCGCCATGAGGAAGGGGAAGCAACAACACCAGGGTTTGGCAGGGCTGGTAATCGGAATATAAGAGCAAAAGTCTGGCTCATTCTGCTCGTGTCCAGGTAGGATTCCCCGGATGAAAACAGGAGAGGTTCCAATTGGAGGAAACTGTCTCAGCGATGACTTCGGACAGGCGGGCAATAATGAAAGTCAAGGTCCTCTGCAGCATGGGCTTGATCAAAAGCATAGTTTTTTAAAGGACAAGAGAGATTGGAAGCAAGAAGAGAGCCATGGAAGAGCCCAGTTCTGCCCCTCTCTAAATAGCAGTCACCAGGAAAGTTATATTTAAGTTTCCCTGGCTCTTCCGATATCCTCTGGGATGTGATCACTCTATAGTCAGTCTACTTACATGAAAGTCAAGAAGAATAACTACTAGGAATTTCAGCTGAAGGACAAATGATTCTCTGGATTCCAGGTTGCTCATTTTAGTTTTTCCTGCAGACTTCCTATAATTTCAGAGAAAATATATCCATCTCAAGGGTGCAAAAGAAGTTCAAGTTAACATCTTCTCACAGACTAGAGAGCACTTTGTCTGATTTTCTTACTCTCACAGGCATTAGCAAACTCAGACTTGACCTCTTTGTGTTCTAAGCTACCAATGATATTCTCCATCTTCTACCTACCCATAGAAGATCAGGTTGTCAAATGTGTTTGAGACTTTGGAGTAAGGCAAACAGAAGCAAATAAAAACAGGTATTCCAGTGTGTTCAATAAACATTCCAGTTTATGAAGGAAAACAAATTATGAATCAGATGCATACATTTTCAGGGAATTTTTATGCAAGGTACACTCTCTATACCTACTGAAATAAATTTCAGTAAAGCATATGACACACACACACACACACACACACATCTAGCAATTCAGGCCTATTGCAAGCCATGTTTTTGCTTTAGATTTAAACTTGTCTCCAACTTTTGAAGGTGTGAGGAGGGTATTGAATTATTAAGATTTGACCGCTGTGACTCCAGAATGGTCTGGATTTTGCTGTCTGTAGTGAGACTGCACATTAGGAGCGCCTTGTTTATACATAGACAAAATGAGGTATAAAGCTGAGCAGTGATTGATGAATCTGATCAATGGAGACAGCCAACTGGAATAACGTAGGCCAACGCAGAGCTTTTCTCATTAATTAAAGTTTTTCAAGAGTCTGAATTTTCTGAGTAATAGTCTTAACTGCCTTCAGACTGTGTCGTGTAAGCTCCACATCACATCATTCCATACAATTTGGGAAAAGCTTGAATTCTTTTGTAGATTATATTTTACTTGCAAATCTGGTAGACATTTAAAATCACTAATTTTTTTAATGTAAAAAGTCATCCAAATCAGACTCTACTGGAACACTCATTTGCATTTTCAAACCCAGGGGCCACCAGTCCAATTTCTGGAATATTTTTTCCTAATTTCAAATCTACAAAGGCCAGAGCGAGAAGCCATCTGACGGTACTACATCACTACTCAGGTTCCAGGCATCAAATCCACTCTTTTCTTTTTTTTGGCCAGGCTTTGACTCTCCACTGGTTCTAATTACTTGGTTTCTGTTTTGTTGCTAATAAGACACCAGCTCAAACTACGTTTCCCTTTTTGTGTGGATGTGACACAGAGTTTTTGTCTCTGGTTCATCGGAGATGGGGATACAGACATGCCCAGTACTCCTGAAAACACAGTCCTGTTCATCACTTTGTGTCCCTCCTCATGCCATCAACCTTTGCAGACCTGTGCATTACTTTGTACCACATTCTTGTCACCAGGAAGCACCTGCTCCCCTCAGAGCAGCACTCCCTCCAGCTTGGCCCCTGCCCCCGTCCTCACTGCCCTTGCTTTAGCAGGGGTGGGGAGTTTTCTTACCCACCACCCTCGGTATCGCAGAACTGCTTTCAAATTTTATCTTCTTATTGTCCATCCTATCTATTGATTTATCACCAGTGGGAACTGTGCAAGCTCTGTGTTCACAATACCAGTGAAGTTCGTAATAAAGCAGCAGAAATGGTATCATTTTATCATTTCTCATAACACACAAACAAAGTCATATAAATTATGTGGAATCAAGGAGGACTTTGACGGAATAAGATTTAGGATGGGTAGGTTTTGGGGAGAGAGAAGCTGTGAAAGACAGAGCAAGAGGTCTATCTATCCAGGTATTTTCTGTTGCGTAAGGCTACAGTGATATTTTACAACAAATAGCAACAAAACTCTAGTGAACTCGGTGGGAATCAACTATAAACAGTCTTAATGGACCACGGTAGATGGCTTTGCTGATCTTGTCTGGCCTTTTCATATCTGGGGTCTCAGTCTGGGCAACTGCTCCACGTATCTTTTTTCAACAATGTAGCCCAGGCATCATGTCAAGGTGAAGGTTGAGGAGCAGAAGAGGAAGCTCAATGTGTGTGTCTCTACTTGTATCAGATCTGATGGTAATATTTCATTAGCTGAAGTAGGCCACAACCAAGGTCAGGCTCAGTGAGAGAGTGTCGCCAAAGGGAATGTGTGAGCGAGAGTGACCATCGGGCAGTTCTCCTGGATGGGGCAGCTGTGCCAGGAAATCCAAGGACTGTGTCATGTACTGAAAGGGGGCTGGGAAGAGGCACTGACAGATGCTAAAAGGAACTGTGCAACCTTTTAACAGTATTCCCCAAGTCAAATCATTTGAGCTCTTTTTTGAAAATTACTCAGAATTACAAATTCTTATATACAATAGGCTTTCCTCGCTTTGGACAGAAGTTTCCATTAAGAAGGAAAACTCCAAAGTGTTTTATCATATAGAGAAATGGTGCTATTCTTGATATTCAAAGAAATGCTTTGCTTCCTATGACTGAGATAACACTTTAGTGCATTGCAAAATAATAAGAAGAGTTTAATTTTAAGAATTCTGTACAAAGAAATGGTCTTTTCCACACGTTGATCTTGGGGATTATTCTGTTTACCAGGCCAAGCCAAACCAAACCTAACTTAACCTAACCAAACCAAACCTAACCTAACCTAACCAAATATTTTGAATGAAGCTAGCATGTGTCTTTACTACTTGGGTATCTTGTCACTCGGTCCCCATTCCATTTACACCAAGATAAGGCTTATTCAGTGAAACATGTGATGTATATGATTCCAAAGTGTTACCTTCCTTCCAAGAGTCAATCATCCTTTTTCTAGTCTCCGAGTGGCTTATGGGATTTTCTTGTCAGTCCTTACATCTCTTTCCTGAATGCTTTACTGTAGTACCCTTCCTAAAACAGCATTCCTCAAGACAAGGAATTTTGCTCAGGATATTATTTCCCCATTCCTTCGGTGTCATATATCTGTACATTCCTGAATGTCTAGCTTCTATTAAGGTGTTAATAAGTAAATGGCTGCCATATAGCAGCAATGTTTAACAGCAGACCTTTAAGGTATTACCACATTTTACCTTATTTTGGTCTTTATGGGGTTGCTGAAGAAGAGACTTCAGGATAATTAAAATTTAAACATCTTTTTCTGACTTTAATGTAGTATGTATTTATTTTAGACAATTAAAAGAATTAAAGACTATGGAGAGAACAAAACCACTCATAATATCCCATACTAGGACTGACTTCTCAATTTTTGTCTTTTCACTTTAGCAGTTACATGTATATATACACATACACAATACATGTATGTATATTATATATAGTACATATGTATATGTGTATTAAATTGTTTTTGAGCTACAAAACAGCAATTTTGTGTTTCAACTTTATGTTTGTAAACATTCCCTGTACTAGGGTTTTCTAGAGAGAGATTCTTTGTTTAAGGAATTGACTCACTTGAGGGGACTGGTAATTCTGAAATCTGTAGAGCAGACCAATGGACTGAGAGTTTAGGAAAAAGTTAGTTCTGCTTTTTTGAACCTAAAGTCTGCGCAATTGTTTTGTTGTGAACCCGAGGCAAAACTGCCTCTTCTTCAGGAAACCTCAGTCTTTTCTCCTAAGGCTTTCAACCAACTGGATATGACCCAGCTACATAAATCCCTAGAGTTGGAAAAACACTAGTCCCAGGAATGGGAAGAAAGATCAAATATATCCATATGGTAGAATTGTGTAGGGCAATCTACTTTGCTCATTTTGTTTAAACGTTAATTGCATCTAAGAAAGAATTCCCAGTAGCATCTAGATTAACGTTGACCACCAACTGGGTATAGGTCAGCCAAATTGACACATAAGCTTAATATTACATTCCTTAAACATCTTTCTGCAATCTGTTTTGTGCTATGATAAATAATGGCAGCACCTATCCTGGGAAGTAGGTCTCTGTCTACATCTTCGATGAGTTTTCTAAATTTATGAGAGAAATTACTTCAAAACATTTATGTTTCCAACTGTGAAGGTATTGTGACATCTAGAAACTGGCATGAAAGGTGGAGAGTTGCGATGTCTGAGAATGTGTACATTCTGGTTATTTGCTGACTACGTACACATCATGACATGATCTCCATGGGTGAAGATCAGAGAAAAGTATCTCATCAAAAGACCAACATATGAGAGAGAAGAGAAAGGTGTAGCTGCCATGCTTGATATTATAGAGCAAATAAATGACACAATATTAGCTAGGAAGAGACCTTCGATATTATCTACAGCATCCCTTCAATTTACAGTTTGAGAAACTGGTGCCTCAAGAGAATGTGTGCTCAAGGCCTTTCAGTCAGTTCTTTCTGCTACTTTCAAGATGTGAAATAATAATTTTATGCTGAGAGTGTGACTTCAATGAGAATATATCTCTGAATTTTCTGGACAACACCATTTTAAAATTTGCTTTCCTGTTGGCTTTAAATCTACTAAAGGATTCTAGATACTCCTATCTCAGGACTCAAACTCTATCCCTAATGCCATATATCACCCTCAGAAGTGGCACAAAGGTTTCTGGTGAGACTGTTTGTTGCAGCAGTTTTTGGTGCAGAAAATATGCTCACCATAACCAAGATTGGGTGTGCTTGATTCCAGTCTGATGGGTAAAGAAAAATCATTGCTTTTCAAGGTGTTTTTGATATTATCATGGCTCCTCTAATCTTGTCCTCCATGGCTTTCTCTTTTGTGTCTCTCTCTGCTTCTCACTGGAAGGACTTCGAGATACTTATTGAAGCGATTCTCAGAAGCTGAGAAGGAGTAGTAAAGAGATAAGTTGAGAAATCCATGCATTTGAGACAAACTACAGAATACAGAGCTAGATTGTGAGAATCACTAATTCACCTGTGTAACAAAGACTGTCTCATTGGTTATGGTAACTAGCTTCAAGTGTCTGCCTGCATGATGCATGTGAGATTCAAGTTTGCATTAGAAGATTATACTCTGTCAATTTGCCTCTTTCAATCCAAAGAATTAAACACAAGCAGGCATTTTCACTGGGGAGAAGTATAATTATAGCATCATATTCTTCTATGAATATACAGATGTTTATAGTCACGGCACCTTTGACTTTGTACTAAAGTTATTTAACTTTGTATGAAGCCACTGGGTCGCTTGTGTTAACTCTCTGGATAAATAGAGTCCCTGATTTGAATAATCATCAGGTATGTGAAGAGCTAGGTAGGTTTAAAGTAGGTCAAACAGTAGGTTTGAGGGCCAACAAGAAGACTGAGAGACCACATCTTTGAGCTGCTTCTTTTATCTTGCCTCTGAGGGAAAATCAACTTCCTCACAGATCCGCCTCAGTGGAGGAGAGGCAGGCTGCTGCAGAGGGTGATTAGAACAGTGCCCCCAGGATTAATGGCGCCGCTGAGAGGAGCCCTGACTACTATATTGAACTCTTTCTTCATTAGAGCTGAGTCTGTGGCAGATGGTACTCCTGAAATAACGTGGTGGCAGAGTTGGAGAATAGGATTACCACAGGAGTGGGAGATTTGTAATCGAGGAGCTCATTTATCTTTCTTCCTTCCTAGAAGCTCTGTACCACTTAGTTACAGGACTGCTAGTTTATCTTGGACAATTCTCATTGCTTCCTCACAGAATGGCTTAATCCAGGATCTTTTTTACAACTTCCAGTCTGTGGCAGCTCTGGAGATTTTACACAACGGACTTATGCTCTACGCAAATGAAATTTCTTGGCTGATGTCCTATAAATGAGACCCAACAGTATAGAGTTCCTAAACCACTAAAGCTAATCATCACATTTCTCTTGTTCCTCTAAGACCAGTCAGCTAATCCTGCCAGCTGCAAATTCAAGAGACAAGGAGGATCATCTATCTTATCCTGCTGAAAAGAGTCACATCAGCTGCAATAGAGGGAAGGGGAAGTAAGGAGTTGAGGGGCTATTCTATTGGGAAAGAGGGATGTTTGGTGGAGGGTGCAAACCATTGCCTCAGTGTTGTTCCTTTACTCAGACACACCTTTCTATGGATTGATCATGGGATGAAGGAGGCCCAGGTCAATACCTCTAGTTTCAGGTAACTCATTTTACAGGTCTATTTGCTTGCCCTAAATGGTGCTTTCTGACCCAAAGGAGAACCTGGTTGGTGGGCCTGGATGGACCTGTGGAGACTAATGCTAGCGATGTGAAAGCAATCCAGAAGAACTGAACAGCCATTTTACCGAAAGATACTCCAGGAGAGCAAACGTTTCTACAAGTAAGCCGCCATATTGTTTGGGGATTCATCGAACCTGAGTAATTGAACAATGATGATGCTGTTTTTCATTTATATTTTTGCCTTTTTGACACTGTGATGCTGAAAAAAGTCACTATAGTTCTCAGAGCCTCCATCTTTTCATCTGAAATATGGGAGCAGTTAAAGAGCTAAGTATGAAAATCACTTAGCACATCTTTTTTTTGTATATATCTAGAATATCTACTTTATAGAGTTCACAGGGGGATGGAATGAACTGTTTTAAATCCAGGTGCTTTATGCTTGTAAATCCTCACACATATGTAAGCTATCGATATTGCTGTCTCCTTCTTGTATGTGTGGGCCAGCATGCAGGTATGTGCACATCCATATGTATGAGAGAAGGAAACTCTATGTACAACTCTAGGCATTATTTGTCTACTTAGTTTCTAGCTCCATGTATGGGAATGTTTAATGCAATGTGAAAAAGAAAGCCATGCCATATCTAATATTTTTAAAATAATCAATTCCATTTAAACCACAGAGTCGCAGGAGAATTACATCAGCCTCCTGGAGGCTGCAGTGTGGCTCTGGGTGAGATTGGATCTGCCACTCGCAACCTCCAAGCTGAGTGAATGTGCGTGTGCGTTTTAATGGGTTTTCATGGCGGGTTGACCTTTCCAGTACATAGGTGAGCCGACTCGAGTTCCTGGATCTGAAACCTTCCAAGGCTTGCATGGCCTGGAGGGTAGAAGGTATTTTCTAATCAATAACACTTCAAGTCAGCAAAAACCTACATAAGCTCAATTTTGCAAAATCTCATAACACTTTGTGACAGTCATTTATGAATGTTCTTTAGCATTTAAAAGGCTCTTTGTATACTCTGTCAGAATTCCAAGCAATGAAGTTTGCTTGATTTTTAAAGGGGAGAAAAGTCTTCCATTTAATTTTTAAGGGACTACATGAATACATTTGATTCGGCTTTGGTTGGCAACATCTGTTGTTTATTTCAGTGTTGGAATCATGAAATGTTAGATTTACCAGGGACCTTAGAGAATTTGGAGTCCAGTGGTTTTGGAACTGGGCTTCACACAGCTCCTGACATCTATGGAGGTGCCTCTGGGTTCCCAGAGACAGGGATAGAGGAGTTTACTGGTTGGCAGGGCTCCAAGAACACAAGCCCATTGAACTAAGGCAGCATCATTTTTAAACGATTCACATATTACAGCTCATTATATAATTTTGTGCTAAACTTTTTGTTTCATTTAGGAAGTTGGAAAATAACCAATCTACTCCAAATCCTTCATTTTAGAATTAAAGATCCAAGACTTGAAGAAAGGTACTTTTTGTTTAAGATTACACATTTATTAGAGAACTTGGTAGAATCTAGACCTAGTGATTCAGACTTCACTGCTACCTTCCCTACGTGAGAAAGTGTTGGGAGAAACCATGTTTCGCCCTTTTTCAAAGGCTGGGGAAGTCCTCATTGCTGAGGGTTTCAGCAATCTGCATTGATTGGCTGATTTGTTCATGTGTTCAGTCAAACTGTTGAAGGAACAAGTGGACAAGAAAACACCGTTCTGACTCCGAGGAAGCGTCAGCATCAGCTGCAGTCACAGGAAGTGCTCCCTGGGTATAGGAGAAGAAAAGGGAGCCTCAAATTCAGCACAGAATGAAAGGGTGTGTTAATCTTGGAGGCACTGTGCCACCTTGAAAGTCGAATTGGTCGTCTTCAGCATCTTGGCATGAAAGAAGGGAGAATGGACCCGGGCATTGTAACAGACTTGGAGGGTGGCTGGTGACACTAGGCTACAGCGAGAGATGGAGACAGTAACCACAGATGATGTGAGGCTTGGAGTTAGGACCAGGCCTCATGGTGCTTGATAAGCCATAGTGAGGTGCTTAGATCTAAATTTAAAAGCCAATAGAGCAATTGAAGTGTCATGAGCAAGGGAATGACATGGGTTCTCTGTAAATAAAACCTGCCAACTTCTATAGAGAATAGATTATGAAGGTCAGTAGTGGAAACCGGAAACTAGGTGACTTAGGACAGAACAGATGAGGCTCTGGCCTGGTATGGGCCAGTGGTTAGGTGTAAGTTACAGAAGGCAGACAGATTCAAGATCTCTTTAGAAATTAAAACAATACAACTCGATAATGACTAGATATGAAAAAGGAGGAATCAAAGATAAATTGGAGTTTTCTCTTTCGAGCAGCTGAATGATTGGTTGTTATGGCAACTTCTCTCTAGGTTAACGAGTTTGGCCATAACAATCTGAGATGCCTGTGGGCCGTCCAACTGGAGGCACCATTTCAGAAAGTTGAATTTAAGAGTCTGGATTTAAGAGGTAGAGACATGCATTTTGAGGTTATGCTACATTTTAAGACTATGAATGGACATCATATCTGGCAAGGGAAGGGTAGGGGAGAGAGCCTAGGACCAATTTCTGAGCTGCCAAACATCCGTACTTAATTACGGGCAGCAAAGGGGAAGGAAGAAAACCAGGAAAGTGTGGTGTCCTGAAAACTGAAGGTCAACGCCTCTCACTGTGTTAATTCTAAAGTACCCACTGTCTTGTCTGGCACCTAACAGATATTCCATGAGTTGTGTGCTAATAGGTATAATAGTCAAATAAGTGATAAGAAAGAACTAACATGCTTGAAGAGCCACTGAATGAGGCCATAGTTGGCTCACATATGTCATGCAGATCTTTTTATGCATTAGAAAATTCAGTTTCTCCATTAATAAACTCCAGCTCTTTATACCTTCTTTTCCATCACAAGAATTTTTAACTTGAGTATGCATGAATTTTGAGATGAGATTTGTTGATGAAAACATTTTGAAAATGAGACATCCAGGTGCTAGCTACTTCAGAAGAAAGTGAAAAAGCAAGGAATATCATGGTGGAGGATGTTGTAATGAAATCATCCATAACCCAAAGGAAGCTGGGTGATGAGGCTAAGTCATTTAGGTCTTGACACTATTGGAGGGGCAGGAGAAACTGACACATAACTAAGAGCCACTGCTATGATTTGGGGTGAGAGTGATATCTTTCTTGGCTGAAGTTCAATGACATTGAGTTACAAGCATTGGTTTGGGATCCTCCCCCTCTATTTTTCAACCTCCAGTAGCAAATAACTTTGTCCCTGGGACTGTAATAGGAGACAAGAGGTAGAGGAATTGACTCTAGAAGTCCAAATTCAGTAAGATATTGAAAATTGAGATGGAGTACTGGAAAAAATAAAACTGTGCCATCCAAATTATCTGAAATAAAAGTCAAAAGGATAGAAAGGTATCACTGGAGCTCTAAGAGATAAAACAACAACAAAAAAAAGTGAAGGATTTCTAGCAAAGGGCAATGGCTAGAAAGAAATTCTTTTACATGTTTAATCATTTCTAAGAAGAATAAATGAATATGTATGATGCTGCTTCACATGCAGTGTGCAGTGGTAACAGAATCTAGTGAGGTCTCTGTCCTTGTGGATGTGTTATTGCTAGTTGGGAAACCAGGAGGAAATAAATTCACATGTAAATGTAATACATAAATTGCAATTTGCAATAATGCAGGAATAAAAGGATGGTAATAAAAACTCCATAGAAGAAGTGATGGGGGAAATCATTTAGATTAGAAGGTTCAGGGAGAAGAGGACATTTGAGGTGAGATCAGGCAAACCTGGGCTTTCTTTCATGCATGTTTTTTTCATGCGTCCTTAGAAGAGAATACAGAGAATGTGTGAGGGAAGCAGCCAAAGGGGTAAAAGGTCCCCCTTCCCTGATCATGCATGAAGTTGCTCTCCAATTGCACCATGGTGCTGACACCATCGCCACTGAAATCCCTCCACTGGAGGGAGATAAATGCAGCTCCTGGCACATGGTAGTGTTTGATGAGGGTGATCGAGACAACAAATGCGTCCATCAACAAACAGGTGTTTTCAAGAGACTGCTGTTTGAACGCACTGCAGAGCCTGGCACGTAGCTTCTTCCAGGCTCACGTGAGCACCTGCAACAGACCGTCAACACAACTTCTCTTGCAGTTTATCAGATGGTCTAATTTTCACTTGCAGAATGTCCGGAGCAGAGACCTGCTCGACTTTCTTTATGGCCACTAACGTGACCTGTTCTGACATTGACCAACTCACAAATCTTTTATTTGGGTCACACAAAAGCAGTATCATCCCAGTTTATTATTGCCTACTGGCAAGCAATCTGAGTGCCTTTTGATTTCCTTTGTGTCGATTTCTGCATATCCAAAAAAATTCTAAAAAAAAAATATATATATATATAATTTTTTTTTCTAAATAAGGGCGAAAAGTAATTCAGATTTAGACGTAACTTGGGAATAATATGATTTCCTTATTTAACAGCCTAGTCCTTTCCTGCATTTTAAATACAGGCAATTTTTCAATGAAAACATAATTTTCTAATATGTTTGTTCGGAGTAGGTTGAGACAAGTATTCCTGTGAGGTATACAAACTTCATATTTTCATACTCTTTAGAACTTTTCTGGCCTCATACTTTTCCCCAAGCAGGAATTGCTTTCCTCTGAGTTTTCAGACATTGCTAAAATATTTTATTTACTTTTTTCATAATGGCTTTACTGTGTGAGTCATACATCAGGCTTAATCATCAGGCCTCAGAAAATGGACAAGAACTGAAAAACACAGAGGACAGGAATGATTTGACCCCACTCATTACGAGGCGGCAGCTGCGTGCGGGTGTCTTCCTGTAGTTAAAGGCAATCCCCCCCGAGAGCCAGAGCTGCTGCAAGTTACAACGTGTTTCTACCCAAAAGACAGTTCCTGCAAAGGGAAAACACCCCATGCATGGTTCAGTACTTACGCTAAAATATAGTTGGATGTTTATAACCACCTACCTGTCGAGATTGTGGATATCGTGTTTGATGATGGTGCAGGCAGTTTAACTGGCCTCCGTAGGATGTGAGCTAGCAGGGGAGGAGAAATCAAACACGATTTTCAGCAGAGTCCTCACTGGGCTGGAATGCTGAGTATTCTCTTTCCTAGGATCAAAGGTTTGGAAATGAACACACATACACCCACTCACACACATATCCACAAACACAAACACAAAGACTCAAAAAACACACATCTCATGATAAACGGCCTAATAATCACAGTCGAATGAACTCCTTTAGTTGAGAACAAAAATCTGCAATTAGAAAGATTGATCCTTTCTCCAAGTCAGCTACTTTTGTGGCACTAATAATTGGGAGGACATCCAAGGCCCCTGCGAGTTGGGCCACTAAATCTAATGAATCACTCAACATTGTTGGTCTTGGTATTCCCACTAAAGCTAAATCCCACTGAGTCCTCCGTCCACACCACTTTCTCCTTCTACCACAGCCTTGGACATGGGTGGACTCTTCCTGCTCTTTGGAAGCTTCTTCTGGGAATGCCTGCTCCCGATTCTCCTCCTCTTTGACATCCTGCTTGGCTGATGCTCCCCCACCTCTTATCTCTAATGTGGGAGTGTCTCAGTTCTCAGACCCGGGGTCTCCAGTCTCATTCTTGTGGTGTGCTCAATCCATCTGATGGAGTTAAGAAATCCATCTGACTGCGGTTACCCGATTTTCTGTTTAGTCACGGAACATCTGACTCAGACCTCATTGCCTTTCACCATGGCCACTTGGCTAATAAGGGGGCTCCAACTATGCTTCTCAACTTATCTAAACTGTTGAACTTCATCCCTAACCCATCTTATTCCATTCACCTAATTGCTGAGGCCCGAAACTGGGTGATACGCTTAGGTATCTCTTTTCATTTGCTCATACCCCTAGTCTAATTTGTCAACAAAGGCTGTCAACTCTACCTTAAATATATAGTCACACTCTAATTTATGCATGTATTCATTGATTCATTCATTTATATGAAATTAAAATTTTATTGTCCATAAAGTTTTATTGGAACACCATTCTCAATTGTTTTCTTAAATTTTATTTTATTGCAAGAACATTGCATGCTGATATTATATAGTTTCAAAGTGTGCATTGTTATAAATCTACATCTGTATATAATACATTAAGTTTCCCACCCTCAGTCTAATTCTATCTTTCATCATGTAATTGTCCCCCCTTTCCCTGATTTACTTGTCCTCAACTACTTCCCCTCTGGCAACTACTAATTTTATTTTACAGACTTAAAGTCTACCTTTTTTATTTGGTTCATTTGCTTGCCTTTGTTTTTATGACTGATGTCATATGATAGCTGTCTCTTTCCTTCTAACTTCACTGTTAAATAATTCCCTCGAGGTCCAGCCATGTTGTTGAAGATGGCAGGATTTGGTACCTAATCTATAGTACCCTCATCCTTAGAGGGAATTATTACTAATTTAATTTAATTGATCACTCTTTTAAGATGATCTAATTGGCCTCCCTTCTTCCATGTTTACTTCCAATAGTCTACCTTGAACATACTGCCAGAATGACATTTTAGAAAATACAAGTCTGATTGAGGCAATTCTCAGATCAAAACTCTCTGATAAAACCGTTTGGTGACTGATTTATCAAACTTTTAAATTTTATCAAATTTTCTCCCAGGGAAAAAGGCAAAGTCCTTCCTTAGTCTACCCAAAGAGAAGTCAATGGCCCATTTCTGATCTCATAGTTTATGTTTGTATGTGTTCTTCCTCAAGTCTTGAACAGCCAAAACCTTCAGGTCTTTCTTCAAAGTTTTCTTTTTCATTATTTCCCTTCCTAACTGCTCTCTGTACAATTGTAACACATCAAACTTCACAAAACAAACCGTCCCTTTGCCTCCTATTCTGTCTTTTCCTGCCATGACATGCAGCCTCCACGTGAAGTCTTCTTTTCTGTCTCCCTACTGCTGGAATTCAGTTCTGCTGAGTCTCTTTGTTAGCTAGAAGACCACTGGCTTATTTTATATTCTCAATGACTATATTCTTAAAACCCTGTTTGAAATATTCAGTATTGACTTATTCATGTGGTCATCTTGTTATTTTAAAAAGAAGTCTCCCTCAATCTCAGTTTTCTCATTAAAAGATGGCAAGACTAATAGTATCTACATTACTTGGGATTGAGTTGAGGATTAAATTTTATAATAATAAAAAATAAAAAAATAAAAAATAATAATAAAAATATATAATAATAATAAAAATAAAATTTTATAATAATAAGTTCTCAAACAGTATCCTTGAAGATTATGATGGTGATGAAGACTACGGTCCTTTCCCAGTTGCTGTTATAGCAGCCCTTGTCTGAAAGAAATATCAGATATACCTTCTAATCCCAGGGAACTAAGGAGAAAAATATATGCAATAAGAATATCTAATCTAAAGTCTGAAAGTAACCACGTTAGAGAGATAAAGTATTCATGAATCTAGGTAGTGAGTCGGAGTTTTACTGGGATTTTTAAGTCAAAAGACTGAAAATCACAATTCTGCTTTGCACTAGTTCTTTGAACTTGGATGAATTACTTGACCTACCTAATTTATAGAATAAGGATGATGATAGCAATATTCTAATGGAGCTGTGAAAGAGATGACATGAGGTAGGATATTCAAAGCATTGGTTACAGGGCTGCCTCTTCCAAGTCCCAAACAGAATCTTAATGTAGCAAAAGGAACTTGAGTCTAGAAGAAATCCTATGGGGACTATTTTTCTTAATTTAAAAAAATGATGTAAAGGGTTGGTATATTTAAAAAAGATGAGAAATATATAAGTAATGGTTGCAAAGAAAATTGATAATTAATTTTTTTGAATGTTGGTGAAGCTTCACTTTCTTCACACATTATACGTCTTCCCTATGGTCTATGAAACCTGCTTTCTATGTATATGCTTGATGAAGGGGCTCCAACACTGGGTTAAGAATGAAGCCAAGCTTGTCATTTATAAAACGGTTTGCTAATATCCCTTAGTCTCTGAATGGAAAATTTCTAAGGACATAGACTGCAAAAAAACAGGACAGAATTATACAGATTTTAGTAAGAAAAAAATTGAACTTCTTAATCCTCTATAAATCTGTCACTTTGCTGTCAACCACTGAAACAATGCAAACACCTACTTTTCTAACTAGCCCAATTGAGAGTGTCCTCATTCCTGTGCAAAAACAATCAGTTTCCATAATAAAGATGATGATGACAATAATAATATATATATTTTTGCTGAGTCTTGCTGAATTCTGTCTGCCAGCACTTAGCGGCATGTTATTTTCTGTTTTCTCCTCATGCACATCTTTTTTGGCTAAAGCACAGTTTGCACTTGATTTCCAAATTTAGTCTCCCTTCATGGATTATAAAATAGATACCTGTTTTACATATTTCCTTCTTGTATGAGAAGCATTATGTAAGATCACTGTGTTAAATGCTATCACTTCTTTGACACTCTATGCCTGTTGATGAATGAACAAGTATTTTATAAAAATGTGCATTGTAATATCTGGAGTCAGATTCTGAACAAAGCGCATTAAATATGTGGAATTGTTGATCTTATTGACAAAGGATCTACTTTATGACAGGCGACACTTGAATCATGTGCACTAATGTTGAAAGGCAAGTTTCCTCAGTGTTGTTAAGTCACGGCACGGTCACGGTCGTGCTTAATTAAATCACTTTGGTTAGCACTCATGGTAACTTGAATAGTTTCATATGTGCTTGATGATTGGACTCTGGAGCTTCCTTAGACAACAAGCCTCCTGAGAGCAGACACCCCGTTTGTCCTGTTCCCAGTTATAATCTTAATAGCAAAGGGATTTCTAACACAAAGAGAAAGGTTCATGAATATTTCTGCAGTAACTTCAAGATGGTTGAATTGGCATTTGAAGACTAGAAGTCTACATATGACAATGGGTAGCATGAAACTGGGGTACCATTTTCCTTGACACCCTAGAATGAGGGTATTTGTAAGTGGAGTCAACAAGGCTTCTGTGAGCCAGGAGAAGAGGAGATGAGACCAGTGCAAGTGGATGCCTGGCCTGTGTCAGCAGAGTTATGGCAGATCACCGTTCTGGGGTGCTGTCTAAGGAGGACGTGCAGCCAAGTCCTGGGCAATGGCTGCTTCTGCTTCCCCTTGAAAGCTGTATCAGGAGAATTAATTTGTGGTGACAGTTTGCTTAAATTCTGTGCCCTGTTATGTCTACCATTATTCACTTCACAATGGGAGGAGTAGTTGGAGAAATAGTGTCTGTTGCTCATTTGTAACCACCCAAATATCATCCCAACCTACCCCCACACACTGGTCTTGGCTCACTGAAAAGCTTTTCATAAACCTTGAATTTGTGGCTTAGAAATAGTCACCTGGAAGGAAGGAAGAAAGCATTTCCAAAGTGAAATCCTGTTTATCAAGAAGATTGAGAGAGAACCATAAAAACACATATACATTCAAGTCCGCTCTCCAGAAGCTGACAAAGAAGAAATTCATTATTCTGGAAGAAATCTGAACTACGTGGCCTGCAGAGTGAAATGACCTCAGTGTTCATCTTGCTTTGTGAAACCTTCTCACCCCCTCGTCCCCCACACTTACAACCATTGCTCAGGATTCTCCAGTAGCTGGTGCCGGGTGTTATGAGCAGCCAGGAAAAGGAACAGGGCCTTTGGAGTAGGCACTGTGCAATAATGAAGTTTTCTGAATGAGGAAAAGCAGATGTTCATTTCCACTCTCCCCACCCACTGCTATGTGGTCACATGTTTTTTCCCTGAAAGATTTTCTCACCTGTTCAGGCTTAATTTGGGTAGCGTGCTTCTCTGGAGAGTCGGAGGGCAAGGGAGACGGGGTCTTTTAGCAGTATGCACGCCTCCTAGCATGTATCCAATCAAAGACCAGTCTAGGTACTGCTGTGGAAGGATCTTGCAGATGTAATTAAAGTTCCTAATCAGCTGACTTCATGCCGCTCAAAAAGGAGATGGTCCTGGGCAAGACCGACTTGATCAGTCAGAAGGCCTTTACTCGCAGAGGGGTGAGAGCTACTTCCTTGAGCTCAGATTCCAGACAGCCGCTGGGGGGTGCTTAAAAGACCCTCCTTTCCCTGACTCCCTCTGGACTGTTGCTGGCCGACACTGTCCCCGCCAGCCGTCCCCATCAGCTTTTGCGTGTGGTGCTAATCGCGCCTTCTTTCTGACTCTGCCTCTAGAAACTGGGCGTTTGCTGAGACAGCCCCCCACAGTGGCATAAACCAATTCCTGTAATAAATATGTGATGTTGAACCCTGACTGATACTCTTCAGGAGCTAGATGGCGTTTTCAGCACTTTTAGAAACGTAATGAAGCTTGAAGAGTTAACTATGCCACTCTGCTGTGCGGTTAAACTCCAGACCCCAGAGCTTGAACACTTCTGCCCTGTCTAGAGTTCGCCATGGCAGTCAGACTGACGTGAGGGGATCTTAGTCAGAAGATCGAATAAGGAAACCGAGCGGATCCCTGAGGGCAAGGGCTGTATGGGTCCTGCTGGCGGCTGCATTCCTGTCTTGGAAAGCTAGCACACCTTGGTATTTGTCCTTGAAGGAATGAATGGAAAGTCTAGCCTGCTAATCATGGAAGAGTGTTTCAAAACAATGTGTCACTTGGTGATAACTTTTGCTTGTTTGAGAGTAATCCCTCTCTATTTTTCATCGACTCAAAAATCTAGGAGAATGAAAAAAAACCCCAAATATTCACAATCATGTCTCAGCTTGACCCCTTGCTTTCTCTTTTGACCAAACTATTTAAAAACTCTGACTCAGGTTTCCAAGAATATGAAATAACTGACTCTTCTGTGCTCTATCTGTGTGTCACAAGAATGTCATTTAGGGTGATGAGACGGTATCTGAAAGCTGTGATGCTTATCATGGGCTTTCAGTCGCCCCGGCGGGTCTGGCTCTGCACTTGCTCTCTGAGATCAAAGGAGGCCACGGTCCCTGTACCTGAGGAATTTAGTCAGGGTGAGACAGGACAGCATGTCTGAAATTAGCAGAGGTAAGACCAGAGCCAAGTACAGTAGTCTTTTTGTGTAAATATTTGCATATAAGCATGAGCTGTGTGCCCCTTCCTGGAACAACTGGGCATTGAGAGGTTAACATGGAGAGGAATCTTCTGCAAAGACAGGGATTTTGCTATTTTTTTTAAAGGGAAGTTGCAGGCAGGAGTGAAGGTGAATAGAGACAGACAGGCAGAGATAAGAGCAAGAAACACCTTATTTCATTTAATTATTCATCCTGTCTTTCATCTCTGTTCCACATCTTGAACCCTGGTCCCTGGAATATGTGATCTGCTCTCTGGACCAAAGGCAGGTAACGAATCCCCTATTCCACCGGGGTGTACCACTTTTGCTTGTTTTTTAAAGGAAAGGCACAAACAGGAGAGAAGGTGAGTTGCCAGACAGGCAGAGAGAGGAGGAAGAAGCCTTTTACTGATTTTTCTAGTCGTTCATCTCGGTTGCTACCCCTGGCCTGGGCTGCGAACCCGTGAACTGGGATGTATGTGAAGCGCGCCCTCCAGAGGCTGTGGATCACCCACTAGGTGGGCCAAATTGGCTTCTCAAGTTATCTCTGTGTCTCTAGCTCCTAGGATAATGCCTGTCTGGTTTTTACGAGCTCCATCAATATTTACTTAAAAAGGAGAAAGTTTTAGAGCAATCTGCATGTGCAGACACGAAGAAAGACCAATTTATCAGAGAGAAGGACTGTCAGCTCCCAGACAGAAAGAGTGATGTGAAGGGGACACCCAACCTTCAGTGTCCTTGAACCTCAGTGCTGCCATTTCTCTGCTGTATCACAGTGGGTCTACCAGGCTGTGTTCAGTGTCACATTCTGATTCTGAAACGTATCACTGGCTAAAGAAAGCGCGACCTAGCTTGGGGCTGTGCCACTAGGGCTGTGACGTTGGAGCTATTTTACTGAAGAGGGGTCCCTTCAGTGTAAAATGATTTCTCCTGGAACTCTGAAAGCAGACCCAACGGCTGGGCTTGACTTCAGAGGTTCTTTCAGAGACTCCCTTTTTTCCAGTTTGATGGTTTTTTGCAAGCCATAATTACAAGGGACATGTCAAGCCCTTTCTAGGGAATTTAAGATCACTGGGGACTTGACAGCGATTTTTCTGGCAGAGAAAGGCCTGAGGCACTGGGTGTCCTAGGTGGAGAAGTTCCATGGAAGGCTGTTTCATTGATTCTTTCCAAATGAGGCCTCCCTCTGTGGTTCCTGCAGGGCCCACGCATAAGAGGTGATGCTGCTCGTTGGGACAGAACCCGCTGGGATTTTTATTTCATTTTGTTTCGACAGCCAGATCCATTTTAAAACCTTCCTGATCTTTGTTTTCATTCCCGGACTAAGGGCGTTAATTAAAGTCTCCCGCTCAACCTTCTTCAGAGAGTCTGTCTCAAAGTTCAGGGCTGTCAGTAGAAATGTGTCCTCACGCAGGGCCGACCTGGTCCTAGGAAAATACCAATAAGCACATTAAACAAAAGAGGAGTTAAGAGGCAATAAGACAAATTTCCTGGATATGGGCCATTTCCCTGCAAACCCACTTTAATATCTTTCAGGTTACACTTGACTTGTGCATATAAAGCATGTGGGAACAAGAAATGAAATCTAATAATTCAAAGAGCAAGAATGAAATGTGACAACGTTTTCAGGATTGAAAATGAAAAAGAAATCAATTGCTTGTTCTGTTGGGTTAAGAAAATAAATTGGGTTACCAAAACTTTAATTTAGCCTGGGAGACACATCTTTTGTTAAGAAAAGAAATGACTTTGTTTATCAGTTATCTCTAAAGGACCAGAGAGGGAGATGCAGGTAAAGATGAGTATACTTCGTGTCTTGGCTGACAGGTCCAAAAGGAAGCATTGAGGAGATTCAGGTAAGCTATTTAACCTTCCTGTGAGACAAATTGTCCATCAAAAGCTCATTTGAAAAGATTAATTTTATTGAAACGTCATTACATCAGAACATTACAGAGGTTTTGGTGTGTGTCATCATAAATCAACATCTGTATAGAATGTATTACGTTCGGATTATTTCAGTGCTTCCTTCGCTACACGATGGATCCCCTCTACCCAACTTGTCCCTCCATCTTCCCCCTTCTCCTCCTGAAGTCACTGATTTGCTTTTATTGACCCCCAAATCCATTTGTGTTAGAACTGGTTCATTCACTTGCTTGGTTTCTCTACATTCCATATCTAAGTAAGAGCACACAATGTCTGTTTTTCTCCTTCTGGCTTCTTTCACTGAGCTTAATTCCCTCTAGCTCTACCCACATTGCTTTAAACAGTGGGATTTCACCTTTTTGATGGCTAAGTGGCATTTCATTGTTTATATAGACCACATCTTTATCTGCTCTACCAAAAGCTCTTGAGTGCCCAACTCTTCATGGTGCCAGATAGAGAAAAAGCAACCAAAGCAAGAAAGATAAGAAGGATGAGTTATTTCCAGAATGTGTATGAAAAGAGAAACCAGCATGACTGAATTTAGTACATTTCTAAAACATCACATAGTTGTGCATTAATTAAAAAATAATTTCATTTTTGATCTAGATTGCATATATAGACATGTAAGTTTGCATTGTATTTTATATGTGTGTATACACATTGAAGACTCACTTATCATGTATGTGAAGATGTTCATTTCATTCTTAATGATTTGGTAGAGATGTCAACTGCCTAGTAGCATAAAGAAGGCACCCTTTTCCACTTAGCCGTTGAAAGACAAGTGCATGAAAATAGAATCCCTTTTCCTTCTTTGGTTAAGTTGTTGGAGACTTTGATAGGGAGCTCCTCAGAGACAGAGTCAAAGGCTGTACTGAAATGCCACTTCCCCCATTCATCAGTGGTTCGTGGAACTGTCCCCAGGAGTCACAGGGGGCCGTTATTGCTCTGGGTTGGCAGGGTTTGGAATGAGGGAAATAGTGGTGGAGAGACAAATACCCCAGGCTGTCAATAATCTCATCCCAAGGCTCCAGGGAAAATGTGGTCCAAGCAGGAATCCAAGATGCCTCTTGATTCTCGTTATTTGGCCTTCCCATTGCTGAAAAATTACCAGCTTCTGAGCAGCAAGGCGTGTTTGATTCATTTCACTCTCCACTGCAGTGAACTGTTCTTCTCAGACTCTCAATTCATATTTGCTTAATGGGTGAATGAAAACAGCAAAGCTGACAGGACATGAATTAGTGTGTCCACATTGCATGCATGAAAAATGGAAATTAAAACATCACCCAATTAATTTGATCTGCATAGAAATGCAAACTGAAAATCAGACTTGACTGCAGATTTTTTTTCCTGTTGTTACTCGGTTGGTCTGTAATGAGAAAACCATGATTACATCCATGAGTTCTTGACCACTTTCTATAAAAATGCTCTAGGACACGCCATTTATTTTCTCAATGAAGAATTACAAATTGAAACTGTGTGCTCTCAGGAATTCTGAAGGGGAAAATAAAGAAACAGAAAAATGTCATATGTAAGTTTTGTCATTAAAAAGTCTGTACATTTCAATTAAAAAGAGAGCAGCAGGTTTCAGAGAGCCTGGATGTATACAGTCCTTAATCTTAAAGATAATCATAGCCAAGGGCTGGGTTTTACATCTAAGAATGACTTGGATAACATAGTCAAGGGGAGAGAGGGTGGAGGCTGACTTATTCTCAGCGAGGACACAGTTCACAAAGCAGGCAAGTCCCGTGCGATTTCTGGGATTTCAAAATTCCAGAGGGAATCACCAATAAGCTTCATATGGTTAGCTCTGCTTTGCTACATAGTTTATTTACAGTTTTGCGTTATACATGGTTACCTACCTCATAGGCATGAAACCAAATGCAATAAATCCCTGAAGTGGTGAATTGCCCTTGGATTGCATAAGCCTGCCTTCCTCACCCAACAGTATCTCTGAATCAATCCAGTTCTCTGATTTCTACTTCTGAAATGGTATCCAATTCATCACCAAGGACCCAAAAGTAGACAAAACCTGACAATTTAGGGCAGACTGGAAGTAGTTCTTCTTTATCAGAGTTCATTTTAAAAAGGTTTCCAGTTAGTTGCTCAGGGACAGATTCCAGGAGGTAAGCTGAGCTGTCACCTCATCCACCTCACAGGTAGTATGTGAATTGCACAGTTAAGTAGACCTAAGTCCTTGTCAGAGCCTGTCTTTTCCCCTGGCCTGTTCTCGTGAGCTGTTCTCACAGGTAATTTAAGATCCTCCATATTTGTAAACCTCACTTAGAGTTAACAGGGCAACCTACTCTCTGCTTCTCAAGCATGGGCGGTATATAAAGTTCTCCTGTTTATGGAATCTGCAGGGGTTGTGTCATCCATCAATTCCAAAGGCGAAGGTTAACTCAGGAACTGCTTCCAAGTGAACACAACCTGTGGGAACCAGATTTCTTTCCTTAAACATATGCAGGGGCATTTAAACACAAACTTATGACAGAGTTCATAGGGCTCTTACCCAACTCTTTCAAGAGAAAAGACCTGAGGCTATTTTCTCTGAGTATTGTGGGTTCCACAGTAGGAGAGAGCAGGGCTCATGCCTTAATTCACTCTCACCAAACTTCAGGGGAACAAAGCTCTAAAAAAGCTTTCTAAGGAGAGGACACTTAGAGATGTGACCTTATCGCATGCACTGGGTGGTCCTCTCCTGGCATATGTGCTGTTGCTCATCAAGCTTCTTCATGCCTCTTCATGCATGCATGTCTCCTTATAACATTACATCTCCACCCCTGGGTGTGAATTTCTCCATGTTAATGAAGCAAAGTAACCGTGAGGACACATATGTTGATAGTCAGCTCAGTGATCCTGTTGGACTGGCATGGGCAGTTGAGGGTCTCTTTGCTGATGGGTTAGTCTTCTATAGGGAAAATCTTAGCCAGTGTCAAAGTCCCCACTTACTAGAAGTTAGAACAAGTTTCTTCTAAAGGGGAGTAGGGCAGACCTAACAAAATGACAATAACAGAGAAGAGAGAACCCCTTCCCTATGCTTCATCAGTTGTTCCTTGATTTTAGAAGAGCTAATCTATTGTTTCTGGGTACTGACCTTGCTCTGGAGAAGTGCCACCCAGAAGAACTGAAGGCCTGGTTCCAACTTCCTCTGTCTTCCCTCCCTCGTACAGTAAGCCCAAGTGTAGTAGCTTTCCATGTGCTGTTGAACACTTAAAGCACGACTGGTGTCACTGAGATGGATTTTATACTTGATTAGACTTTATTTAAATTTAAGTAGCCATCTGTTTGGACGGTGAAGTTCTCGAGTTTTGATGTTATTTAATTGCATGTTTGTTTCAAGCACATATACACAGCAGGTAGATGACAACACCGACATAATATGAAGGGTGGTAATCTTGTCCAAAAGCTCCTTTCTTTTACTTACAGAATTAAAGTCTTCCAGTTTAAGATGACGGACTAGTGCTGCTTTCCTTCCTCATGTGTGTTTTTCTTCTTCTTCAAAGCCTACTACAACATAAGGTAGACTTATTAATGGAAATGGACTGAAAATAGCTAAGACAATGGGAGGGGAGGCAAAATCAACAGAGAATGGATTTCTTGAGAGTTGTGGAAACATACTGATGGATGAAAGAGGGTTGCAGAAGCTGTAGCCCAGAGTGAGATTGCAATAGAAAGTAAAGATCATTTGTCCAGAAGATGTTCTAGATTTCGGATCTTCCAGGTATTGAAGATGGAGGGAGTGTGATGCAAATTTAGGTGTTAATTCAAGCTACATCTACCAAACAATTTCCCTGGGAGATCCCCCCACCAACTGCCCCACCTCAGAACACAGGGATTGGCAATTCAGGGTTCCCCCTGAGATTGAAACCTAGAGAGCATTTACATAAGCCCTCCTCAAAGTGGATACACTTCTTGAGGTGATAAGGAATTGCTCCTGTGATGTGTGCTGCCTAAACAGAACATTTATTGAGCTAACTCTGGGTGGGGGTGCCCAGCGATCATCCTCTTTCTCAGCCTGCAAGCCCCTTCACCTGAGCAGAATCCCCAGAATGGTTTCCATTCTGTGGAAGCTCAGCCAGGGACACACCGAGACTCACAACAGAAGAAGTTGCCAACCAGCTGAACACTGTCAGCATGAAAATGAAGACCAAGGAAAATGAATAAAACAAGAAACTCAAGAGGAAGTCAGGAAAATTTCCAGGAAGTCAAAATGTTAAGATTATTTTTGTTTTTATCATGAGTATGTAAAACCTCTCATCATCCTGAGAGAATTCCAGGCAATGTCAAATCTGAAGAATAAATGGAGGATGCTATGAAATATGAGCAAACAAGGACGCAGCATTTGTCCTGATAATTGAAACTATAATTGTTCACATTTACTAAATGTTAGTAAATAGAAATCTTAGCATCGATAATTGAGTAAAAGACCCCCAAAGATAACACAGAGCTCAAAAACACATGAGAGAAAAATCAAAGCATAAAGGAACAATATAAAAAGGCCAATATCTGATAAACAGGCATTCCAGAAAAAAAGAACATGAATAAACTATCAGGAGAAAAGGAATAAATTATGACAAAAATTCATGAAATTATAGTATGACACATCTCTCCAATGTTATTATACATCAAAGAATCAAAAAATACTGTAAGAATGGCTGAGTTCAGATAGATCTCTAGATCACAAAGGAAAGTGTTATGGGATTTAATACTGGATGAATCATCAGCAGAAGCAGGCTTTGAGGTGTAGGCTTGAAGCAAGCATTTCTGAATGGTTTAGATGTCATAACATTGACCCAGGTGGAGAAAATGTTGACATCTGTCTATCATGGCTCCTTGGGGAGTAATTTTTACTGGAAAGTGTAAGTACTCTTTCCTGATTGTTCACTTTAGTGCTTACTCTAGAGTCAAAGCTCACAAATTAATCACAGTTTTAAGCCAGAATATAAGTATTATGAGCTTTGATGATGTATATGCTTGTGGCTAACAGAAGATGAAAATGTGAAGTTGGGGAGGTAGAGCTAAAGGCTTTATCTATAATATCCTTTTTACAGGCTAAGTACTCAAGTGATACTGACAAACATTTACTTGCAACTGCTTACTAGATAGTATATGCACATTTTGTGATTTCATGAATTTAGATGCTAGAGATATAATATGGCAATACATCTTTCAAAAACTGGAAGGAGGAAAACCATGATCATCAGAAGGGTTATCAGTTAGTTAAATTCACAGCCCCCAATGGTCTGGAGTCAGTAGATAAAGCCTATATAGAAACAGTGGTAAGGATAATACCAGGATAAACACACAAAAACCCATTACAATCAATAAGTTCTCAGGCGTGGAGCTAAACAAGGAATAGAGTGAGGTGGGTTCAGAGAGTATTGCTGATTATTATAAGACCTATTCGTTTTTGTTTTAATAATCACATGTCATATCTTCATTGGAATAAGGAAGAAATATGGCTGTGCTCAACTTCTGGAGAACATCTGAAACCACTGGATATATTTAACGATCTGGCAATATTGTGATTCCACTGAGAACATCTGTAAGATGTTGGATAATTTACTCAGTTAGAATGACATATTTGATGGCACTTGTGTATCCTAAATGATGGGTCAGTTATTGAAGCAAAAAACGCGCAGGAGTTCATTCAGTAGCCATCACCGACTGCCCAGTAGATGCTAGTTATTGATTTGTGTGCGGTAACTGCTCTTTATGATTCATCTGATTACCTGCACTCAGAAACAGTCTATATGCTTACATACCCTATTCAAAGGCACATAATTGGTCAGAGGCGGGTTAAGCTTTGAGAACAGAAATCCTACCCCTGGGTCAAGTGTTTTCTCTAGCACACCCAGGCTCCCTTTCTGGGTGTTTCCAAGGTTCTGTGTGTAAGGATAATTCCTCATTTCTATGTGCTGATTATTATATGCTTGAGGGTGAAAGGGATATTTGCAAATCTTATGTCTCTCATTGTAAAGATCAGAATTATTTTTGGAAACCAGTGCCATTTGTTTGATAAAGACCAAACAACTCATACATGTACTTTTACTCTGGGCATTAAATGAATGCACTGGAGAGTCACAGTTTTGAGACCCTTGGGCCTTTCTCTGTGGTTTTAAGGAAACCACTTATAGTGGCCCTGACCTCGAGGCCCTGACCTCGAGGCCCTGGACCTCAAGGCCCTGACCTCTAACTGGGGAATCAAGTCACCTGGGCTCCTGACTCTCCCAGCCTGTCCTTGATGGCCAGCTCATAAATGCTGCCCTTGTACTTACCTGCACTGCACCTGCTCCCCTAGTAAATCATTCTTGTCTTCTAAAAGTAAAGTGCCTATCTCTCTGAAATTTGCATGAGTTCTGCCTTCAGCGATTCTGCTTTTAATTGTTTCCCTGTTTCCCTGTCCACTTTCCTCCTGCACAGTTATTTGCTTCTAGCCACCTTTTTCCCTTTGGTTCTTCCAAGCTGTAACCCTGGGTGGGGTCTCAATTGAGCCTGTATAGCCCAAGCAACCTTCAGCAGGCTCAGCTCCGTCTCTTCTTCAACCCCCCATTGAAGGCAGGTCAATGTGTCCCCTGACTCCTGCAGCCACGGTGACATGAGTGAGATCCTCTGCACACTGTGCATCATCTCTCTGCTTATCACATGACAGCATCACCATCCCATTGCTCTTTCTTTCTTCCCAGTTCTTGTGAACAGCCACATGGTAACCTTGACAGTGTCACCTGCAGCATTAACTGTCCAGAGGGCATCCTTCAGCTTCCTCAAACTGACTGCCCAGAAATTAAACACCCCATATCCAAAGCAACATGGGAAGATTCATCCAGAATAAGTGGAACAATGGATTCCTTTTAAAAACAGACCGTGATCACTCTCTTTAGGAAATCAGTAGCTTTTCCCAAGCAGAATTTTTCATGCTGAATTCACCGTAGCTGGAATCAGTGGCATTTCATGAATGGTGACATCTCAGGATGGGTGAAATCTTAAATACATAATGTTTCCTGTAACAACACGGTCATAGGAAGGCACAGGTAAATTTGTTTGCAACAGTGTTTTCTCAGTCAACCTGGTCATAACGTGGAGAAAGAATAGAAGGAGAATATATAGCTCACCTGCAGAATTGCCCCCAAAGAGACTCACCTGCGCAGTTTGCATTCATTCATCATTCAACATACTCTTATTAAGCTTATTAAGTGACATCTGGGTGCTGGACAGTCTTCTCGACACAGGGAAACATCAGTGAACAAAATAGATAAACTCCTCCACATTCTAGAAGGAAAGACTAATGAGCAAGCCAACTCTACGTGATGTATAGTGGTAATTGCTGTGAAGAAAAGTAAGGAGAGGAAGCATATCAGGTTTCCAAGACTGCTGTGACAAATGATCGCAAACTTAGGGGTTTGGAACAACACAGATCTATCCTCTCACAGCTGCTGAGGCCAGAGGACCAGAATTGAGGGTTGTCAGGACCACCCTCCTTCCAAATGCTCTAGAGGAGACGCTTACCTTGGTTCTTCCCAGGTCTGTGACTCAGACTTCCCTTAGCTGTGGCAACATGACTCAGCTTTCCACCTCTGCCTTCACATGGTCTTCTTATCACCACGAGTAAAGATCCCTTTTCCAAATAGTGTTGTATGCAGTGGTCCTTGGACATGGATATATGTCCACCTCCCCAGCTGGTTGAGCAGGAAGTGATTCACTCCCCACTTCCCTACCTGTCTTTTGGTTACCTATGCTGGTCTGGGCCAGCCTTCTAAGATCCTCCCTCATGTTAAGTTTCCATCATCTTTCTTTCTTGATGCACCTGAGTCTTTCAGGAGACTCTTCTTCATTTTTCTCACATTTCCAATGTTATTAGTAGCTATAGACCCGGGGAAAAGGAATGCTAGATTTCTAGGCTCACTGCTTTATTTTCATAGTGCAGATGTGCCTTTTGTTATTTATCTGTAGCTTCCACCAGGAGCCAGTAGTACCTGGAGAACAATGTACTTGGAGAACTTCAAAGAACAAGGTTGTTCATCACTTGAACCTGTAGACATACAAAGCATTGAAAGATTGACTATGTAGACCACACAAGGAGGTAGGTTGGTGAGGACAAAAGAATCTTCTGGGGACTTTGTGTCATTCATTGTAACACTCAGGGTTCCCATGAGCATAGAAGGAGGAGATGAGAAGATGTAACATCCTTCACCTGTTTGGAATGGTAAATGGAGCTTTGAATTTGTAGTTTCTAAATATATCTATCATCCTAATTAAAGTCACCCTGGACATGAAATTAAATTAAAGTAAATAAATGAAGTAATTTTATTTTTGTTTTTCTAATCAATTTATGTGTACTAATAAGTGAACCAACTCTCTTTGAATCTCTCTCCTTGTCACTCTATCCCCCAAAACACATTTTTTTCTTTTGAGTTAGAACCTGAGCTAATTCTTATTATGCAGGCCATTGGAAGTATATAGAATTAAATAATTTATTTTTGTACTTTCACTTAGCTTTCTTTCCTCTAGGAACATAGGTGAAAAGATAATTATCAGGTCGAGATAAATCCTCTCCTACTAAGCCTTCAACAAGGGCAATAAAACAATTTTTTTCTTTAAAGTATTATGGAATATTATCAAGGCTAGAATGTTCAAAGGTGACTTCATAAGAGAAAAATATACTCTCATTAAAGACTGCTATGACCTTTGAAAGCATTATGTGAAAATGTCCTTAGATTGCTTCTGTTTAACCAGTAGAACTAAATCTTTTTTTTTTGTCCTATAACTTTTGATGAAGGCCTGCCTCTGTGGCTCCTTCTCATGACAGCACAGTTGGGAAGAGTTGGGTGGGTAGAAGCCACACCTGGCTTCTACCTAGAATGCCACCAGGAGAAAGGGTTTTGGTCCACCAACCCATTGGCAGATCATAGGTGAGTAGTCTTGAAACATTTCTGTAGTCACACAGGTACAACAGCCTTTGAAAAGCTTATCATGAAGTTTTTATAGTGGTTCTGTACAAAGTAATTGAGCAGGTAACCTGATTCAGACCCTTTTCTCTCCATGTCAAACTCCAAGATTCCATCACTAAGTCCCTTTCCTCTTCGCCTATGAGAAAAAGACTGAAGCATTTTACAGCCAAAGTGTAAGTAATTGTTTTCTTGCTTTTTTCCCAGGAAAAAGAGAATCAAACTCATTTTGTTACTGAAACAAAAATGGGGGGGCCTGTAGTGTCTGCAAAAAAACATAACAGAGGCAGACTGCTGCCTCTGGTAATTAGGAGACAACATTCCTTCCCTGGTCCCCTGGTCCCCTGCCCCTGCCCAGCCTGCATAATTTGAAAAGGACACAGATCTCAGCTTGTACAGAACACTTCCTCATCCATTAAGCAGCAGGAGAGAGGACTTAAAGTGCTGCATATAACTCTGTAGTAGAATTTAGCAAGTGAAAGTCTTCACTGGAAGGAAAATATGGTTGCTTAAAAGAAGGGTCACATGCAGTTATATAACTGGACTCCCCTACCCGACAGGATGCCACCCTTAAAATGAAGCGAAGTTAGTCAACACTAAAGAGCATCAGACCAACACACTCTTCACCCAAGTGATGTTGCAATTTTTCTTTATATGTTGAAACATGTTTGTGGATTTTTAAAAAAGTATTTGCAATTTAGAAAACATAGGGTGGTAAACATCATTTAGCAGGTTTGTTTGCAAGGATTTAAAAGATCATGGAGAATACCTGAATCATAATCTGTTGTGGGAGAATTTGCTGTGAATGCTGCATTTGAAAAATTAGGAAGGTACCTGTGCCTCCTTGTGAGGGCTGTTTAATTAGAACCATGCTGTTTGGAGACCAAAAAAATGTTTTTTTTTCATTTTGAATAGACCATTTTCCAGTCAAGATACCCCCATGCACACCTTAGACAGTTGGCCATTCAAATCTATTTCAAGTCCTTTTGGAATTCATCTGAACTGTTGGGTAGACTTTGGGTCGATGGGCGCAGTTACACGGAGATGGGAAATTTGAAGCGATAATGGGAGAAATGAGTTTTTGAGTTGGAAACTTTTTGGGCAACTGTGGTTTACTGGGACATTCTCTAAAAAAAGCAACAAAAAGAAAATGAAAATGTGTTCTAAGGTGTGTAATTGCCAAGGAGGTGCCACACATATTTGAAAAATCACTGTTTATGTGCTCAGGTGCCATTATCTTGAAAACTTTAATAGTCTGCAGTTTGGTCTTTTACTTTCAAAGTTTTAATTGCATGGGAGTTTTTGTTTCCTTGGGTTTTTTTTTTTTTTTTTTGCAGCTGTGAAACAATTTCAAGTGCATGTATTTCCTCTTGGGTAATGTACTCAGGATGAGTAACTTAGGTAAAGAAAAATGTAGCTTCCTCTGGTAACCATCTCTCGCCTTGTTTATTTTTCAGGATGTGACTAGAAGTCAAAGAATTAGATATGTGGCTCTTCAGAGAATTTGGCATAGTAGAAAGAAGGCCAGGTTGGGTAGTGTCTTCCTGCAGTGGTCTCTAGTGCTAGAGTAATAGACAACATGGCAGCTAACTACCATACAAGATTTGCCAAGTTCTGTTAGTGGTGTAAAAATTTATTTTGAATCATTGTAAATATGAAGACATGACTACAGGACTCTTAAATGCAAGCTCTCTGGGGAAATATGCCTTGATAGGAAAAAGATTTTATTTGCCTATGATCAATCACCTTTCAGTTTCTTAATAACACAATCATATTTCTCTTTTGTATAACTTTTATCTCAGGAAGAGAAGTTGCTTTTCAGAAGATGCCATTTTACAGAGAAAGGACAACACTGCACAGATAATGAGTTTCTGTTGGAGCCACTGGAGCGCAGAACTATGAGATCATTACTGGAAAAACTCATTCTCCCAGTAGAAACTGAAAGATCTAGAAAAGACAAAAATTTATATAAAAAGTTACAACAAAATGTGTTACTAAAGTAGTAACTTTGGGTCCTGATCAGAAGAAAAACACGGAGGAAATGTGCTAGCAGCTCCATAATGAAGAATGTTAGGTATAAAGCATATATTCATTTCTGTACCTTTTTTGCTGAAATCAGGAAATTTCATTCAAGCATGAGGGAGTCTTTTTCTGTTCTTGCTTTTGTAAGTGATGGCTGGAAGTGAAAGTACCTTTTCAAGGAAAGTAAACCTAGATGTCATACAAAGGTGAGGTTATGGACATCTGTAAAGTGAGGTTAGAAGACGTGACCTAAAGGTCACTGTCTAATATACACCATGATTGTCGTTGAGTTAGTGAATCTGTTGCAAATCAGTCTTGAGCTAGCTTTGGGAAAATAGGGTCCTATTGGCTAATGGGATGAAAACATGTGTCAGAGCCCCAGTCCTTGATGTTATCAGGGTCAGGAGCACTGGGAGGACTCACTTCATTTTCCTTTGACTGCTTCCTGCATGTAGTTTCTTTTCTCAGGCTGAGTCCCCTCTGTGCTGAGTAGAACTATGAGTACTTGATATTTCCCGACTAAGTCATGAGATGGAACTGCCCCTAATTTTTGTTTCCAGGTTTAAAACTCCCAAGGAGGAGTTGATTGGTTGAGATTGGGTCAAGGGCATGTTCCTGAATCAATCAATTCTTGCCAGGGAGAAGGGTCCTCACAGGGACCCAGAGGGACCGGTGTCCCAATCTTAGATGGATTTCTATGCCAAGAAGGAGGAAGTTGTAGGACTGCAACTTCTGCTCAAAATACATGGTTAAAGAAGGAGAAAAAAGAAGGTCCAGAAGAAGGGAATGCTGTTCGAGCAGACACGACAGTACTTAGTCACTACTATCAGCTAGGATTGGCTGAGAACTCTGAGATGAGTAGACTTAATTTTGAGTCAGGTTTTACCACCTTCCTGCCCCCAGCATGTATTCTTTCTTAACAAAGAATGTTAGTCAGTGGTAGTCTTTTTAAAACAAAGAGCCTAGGAAGTGGAAAGAACTGGGGAAAGACCATGGAGAAAGACACTATTAAGGAACCTACGTGGTGAGCTTTTTGACCTGCAGGCAGCTTGGAGGTGGTCCCCATGGCCTGTAGTCATGAACTCATGTTTGCAGCAGGTTGTGCTTTCAATGGCACTGACAGAATGAACTGTTCCAAGGCAGATGAGCAAGAGTGCCTATTTCGGAATCAGAAAAGATGGGACATCTTTTACAGACATCTCAGAATGAGGTTATTGCTAACTTAGCTACAGAAGGAAAAGTAGAAGATGATTCTTTAATGAAACATACTTGATGAAGCAGAATACGTCCACAATTTTGTTAATCAAGGGATATTTGTAATTCTTAACAGGGAATCAGACAAGCTACTTCAATATTGTTCTGTTACATGAGGATTTCAAACAACGATTTTTAGACATTATTTTGACAAAGATTTGTGTTCTTGGCCCCCCCAAAAGCACACCTTATTTTCTTTTTTCATTGCTTATTTTTTTTCTGGATATAAAGATTAAGTACCAAATAGACTAATTTGTGCTCATAAAACTCAAGTATGTTGATATTTACATGATAATTCTTAAATATCAGGGTCTTAGATAAATCCGTAGGTTAGAGAGAAATTGAAGAAAGTTCATCAGGAAAAGATATTTCCAACTTTGATATATATTTATTTATTCAGTCAACCTTTATCAGACACCCATGAAGTACTAGATTGTGAACTAATGCTGCAAACAGAAAGAGAATTCTTGAATTAAGGAGCTAGTGGCACATATATGTAGAACCGAGGGACAGAAATCTAGGTCTTGCGATCCAGGTTCTCAAATGCGTGCAGTGGGAAAACAAGAAAAGAAGCAAAATAACAATTTGTTGTTGTTGTTCATAAGGTAATTATTAGTGAGACAGTGAATATCTCCAACTCAAGGTCATCAAAAATGTGAGACCATTTGGACGGCTGTCCAAGCTGCTGTGCTATGTATCTTTTGGATACAATCAAGTGGATCAGCTCATTGAGTGATGAGCACAGAAAGAGACTGAAAAATCTGTTGATTGTAAATATTTACATTTCTCAAGGTTTTTAAATGTTTCCCCTTGTCTTGGGAAAGTAGATAGAGTTTCTGTGCCCAAAACTTCATTAGATTTTTAGTAATTTCAGTTTAACTACTATCTCAAGTACAGGGACTCAATAGATAATGTCACTGAGGTCAAGTCTTCTGGTTTTAAGTTTCAGCAAATGATTCCAACCAATGATTCCAACCAAATGTAGCAAGAGAGGTAGACCTCCCATTATCTAATCAATGTTGAAAACAAATCAAGTAACTTTCAAGACCTCTTTATTTGGAAAATATTCTGTCTAATTAAGTAGAAAGGAATAAAAGAAAATGACTTGAATCAAATATGTGACACTGTTGATAAACACATATCTAAAAATTATATTATTTGCTCAATTTTTCTTTCTTAATAGTTCATTGGAGAGAAGAGTCCAAAATCAGCATTATAATCATATTGGTACTATAATAATGTGGAGACAACTAAATGAAAGCTGATGAAAAGCTAAGGCCTTTTAAGGTCTCTAATAAATTATGTGGGAAATGAAAAAAAAAAGGAAATTTTCATAAAAGGTTCTCTTTGAAACCTAGAACTATTCTTAGATGCAATACCTATTGACTAATGAGTCATACAGAACTATACTCATTTAAGTCGTTATAATTTCAAATTGACTATACATCATGACGAGGGTGGGGTTATCAATATTTCAGGTGTGAAATCCTTTAAGGTATCTTAGTTCTTGAATTTGTCATAATGTACATTGCAATGGATATAATGAAAAAGAATATAAGTAACCATAAAATATCTAAGGGTAAAAATGAAGAACCAATCAAGCAAGTTGCTGATAGGTGCTATTGCATGCATTACGTCCAATTGCATTTTGTGTTACAGTATATATGAAAATACTGCCTTGTCAGTTAAAAGAAAACAATTTATTTAGACAATTCATGCTTTTATTTTTTGCAGCAAAAGATGATAGTTCATTTTCAAGATTCGTGAACAAAAACTATGAAAGAGCGTGACTGAAGAGAGGGACGTGAAGCTGTAATTGTGTTAGGAGGCAGGAAGCCTACCAGTGGGACATGGGATACAGCAGAACCCACATGGTGTGATGGTTAATTTTATATGTCAACTTGGCAGGGCCACAGGGTGCCCTGATCTTTGTCATCCATTATTCTGGATGTGTCAGTGGGGATGTAGATAGATGAGATTATTGTCTGAATCAGTACACCAAGTAGAGAAGCTTACACTCCCCAGTGCAATTGGCCCTCATTTATTCTTAAGGAGTCCTAAACAGACTCAAAGATGGAGTTATTGAGAACTTGCTCTTAGCCTGTCCACTTGAGCTGGGATATCAGTCTTCTGTTTTTGGATGAGGACTTATTCCACCTGATTCCCTGATAATCAGGTCATGAACTAGAATATTCCACTGTTTCTTTTGGTCCTCAGGCCTTTGGACTCCAACAAGAGCTATGCCATTAGAATACTTGGGTCTCCACTTTGCAGAAATCACATACAGGAAATCTAAGCCTCAATTATCTAGGAAGCCAGCTCCTTGTGGTGTGTATGTCTTTTGTCTGTAGTTCCTTGGAATGTCGACTCTCATGCCAGCCTGTACAAGAGACCTAAACTTCTAAACTCAGGAGACACCAACTCCCCAGAACCTACTGGGACCTTGCAGTAAGCAAAATGTTTCTATTTTATTTTTGACCTTCAGCTATAACCCCATGTATAACTAAATTTTCTTCCACATGTGATTAAATTCAACCATTAAACTAGATCCTTTTATTCAGTAATAATTCAATATTTCATTTTAGATCTGCAAGGTCTGTCACAAAGGTCTGATTGTAGTCATCACTCAATGAGTATTATGATGTCTCCCTTTGATGTCTAGGTCAGACTTCATAAATGACCCGCTCATGTCATTTCCTTATTTTATGTTTTAGAGTCACCACCCTTTTAGAAATACTCAATGACTTCCTTCAATCCAGATTCATAAGATCCACCCGAAGATTTATGAGATAGAGTAATTAGGGTCTGTTACTTGGTGATCTCTAATAATATGTAACTGGAATATTTGAGACACAAAAATCTGGAAGGATCGAATTGACTTTCTCCCTTGTCATTGTGGACAGCCTGCTTTTGGCACATGCTCTGGTCAATTCCTTATCTTTGCAATTCTTATCAAAGTGCCACTTAGTTTTAATTTCAATTAAACCTTTGTGACTAAGGTAAGATTTATGATAAAGCAGGTATGATGATGTGAATTTTCCTTCTGACTACGAGGATAAATTTTGTTGGCCCAAAATGGAAGGACTCTGCATCGGTTATCAATTTTTTCTTAGAGTTTTATATGTTCTTAATATTAATAGGTTGAGTTATGAGGTAGTAAATATATGTTTGATTTTAGGAATGTGTGGAGAATTGAAGTATCTGCAATGAAAAAAAAGGGAATATAACTTAATCGACTTTTTTTTTCCTACAAAAGCAAAAACAGCCAGTTCTATAGTTAACTTGGGTTAGGAAATTTTCACTTGTACAGTTTCCAAGAATTATCAGTGACCTCTGAGGAGATGAAAGGTGCTTTAAATGTCTCCATTCTGTTTGTTGTTTAGTGCAAGTAAACAAATCAAATATGAGGAGCAATAATTTAATTTTCATAATTAAAAAAGGTGAAACATAAAGTCATACTTTGTGACTGGGAGAAAACTGGGAAGAGGTATGTAAAAAATATCTGATCTGGTTGAACAAGGGAAGGCTGGCTTGTTCCACAGGATTTGATTGAGCTCAGCCTCCTTTTGCTCTAAGTTTCCTGTGAGTCAGGCACTTTGCCAAGTGAAGGGGATAAAAGACAAGTAGAAATATCCATGCTCAAGAGGTGAGTGCTTTCCTCAGGGAATTGGACCCTAAACAGAAAAGTCTCCTACAAAGAAAATATGCCGTGAATGCCAAGGAGCAAGGGACATGGGACGGGGATAATCTTCTGGAGGAGCATTCAAAGGGAGTGCTTGGGGTAAGAACCTGAGCCCACCTTCAATTTAGGAACAGGTTACAGTATAGAAGAAGAGAACATAAGGGCTGAGACATAAAACGAAGGACCAGGCCAGTGGTGATGTGTGGACATTACACTTATGGTCTGCATCCTGAGAGGGGAAGTAGTAGATGAGGCTGAACCAACAGGTGCAGTTAGGCTGGGAAGGTTCTGGAGCAATTGATGAGGTCCATGGGGACAGACCATGTTCTGATGGGATTTGCATTTTGAAAAAGCAAATCTTTTGTTTTCAGTTGAAAAATAATTTTGTTATTTCTTTTGTTTACATTGCTATATGCATTTTAGGATACTGAAATCAGACCTCAGTCTGTGTATTTCAGAGCACACCCTCCACCAGAGTTCTCATAGCCTTCGTCAGCACCTGTTAACTCCTTCCTTCCTCCCTGCTCCCACCCGAATGGGAGTCATGTGTCCTGTGAATTCCACTGAGGTTTGTCTGTTCATTTTTTTGTTGCTGTTCCTTTGTACTTCACACAAGAGTGTACGTCTCATCTTCTTTCTGCCTGATTTTGCCTGATATGACCCTCTCCAGTTTTATCCAAGTACTGCAAAGGGCATGATTTCATATTTTTATTCAGCTGCATAAAATTCCATTGAGTGTTTAGACCACAGCTTCTTTATCCAGTCATCTGTTAATAGATATTTGTTCCCATATCTTGGTTATTGTGTGCTGTGTTGTTTTGAATATAGGTGTGCAGATTTCTTTTTTTGATTGCAGTTTTTGTATTCTCTGGGTATATGTCTAGAAGAGGGATTGCTGGATCAAATGGTAGTTTCAGCTTTACTTTGTTGACAAATCTCCATATTGTGAAAGAAACAAATCTTGCTGGTGATTTTATGGAAGCCGAGTTTTAAATGGAAAATATTGGAATTAGTGGTCAAGTGAAGATGGCATGGATTTCCTTAGAACATTGAGGTAAGAGATGATATTTAAACAAATAATTCAGTAGGTCCTAGTAACTGACTAGAATTTTGGGTAAGAGAGAGGGATAATAAAACAGCACTAACAATGAGAGCTAATATTAATTGTCATTTTCCTTCATCTTCACCATAAGTGAGATGAATGAGAGAATGCATTTGTCACTTTATTGATTCCTCCACTTACTTATTGCTTCAGTTTTGTACTTTCAAACTTTGGATCTAATGAGGGAGACAGAGTGAATCGATAATTATATTATGTTTAAAAGTATAATACATTTATAGGACAGTGCAAGAGCTCCAAGAAGTCATCCTTTCATAACAGATGTTTTTAAATAGTCCACATACTACCTCATTTAAGAAGTAGACATTATTATAGCATTATGGCAAAGGGCATTTGCTTAATAAAATAAGATAGACAGCTGTCATTATTTAAACAGAAAGGAGCTATCAGTTGCTAATGGTAGACATAAAGGTTCATTTAGAGGTGACCTATATATTAAAGTTTCAGACTTACTGGCTCTTTTTCAACTTACAGCAACTGCTGCCTGCCCACATGCCTAGGTGATTTATCTCTGTCACCAATGTCCCATCAGACATTTGAGGGGTTTCATCAATGTCGGCCAAGAACCATTTGTAACATTGAATGAGTACAACTTTGAAGCTATACCTCATGTAATTCAGTTTTTGCTAGGCTGGAAATGTGCAGGGGATAGATGGCAGAGCTATATTACAAGATGAACAGGGTGACTGCAAACAGGGCAGGAAAGGAATCCTCTGAGGACATGGGAAAGCCAATTTCCTGCAATGCAGCAGAGCCCTTGGCTGCAATGAAACAGAAGAGGCAAAGTTATCAACATCAGGTACAGTAATCAGAGATGGGGTGACAGGGAGATTGCTCTGCACTGAAGAAAATAGAAGGCAGTCTCCTTATAACTGGGCGGATGATGTGTAGACCTAGGTCCAATATATTTCTCCTTGACCATGGTTTTGTTAAAGTCACAATCACCTTGCATCTGTTTAAATCACTGCTTGGAAATGCTTCTCACCTTTTCTGGCTGCAGGATGTCAAGAATTTTTTGACTAAGCACTTAAAGCATGAGTCCAACCAGTGATGTTCTGGGTCTTGGGTTCATTTTGAAGTCTTATTTTCTAGAACTGTCCATGATAAAAATAAGAGCAGGACAGAGATTGAGAAGGAAGAAAAGCATTTATCTCCTCTGATATATATATATATATATATATATATATATATATATATATATATATACACATACACATACATACATACATACATACATATATATTTGATATCTCTATTTGGTTAGTATTGATCAGGGCATTCAAGAAGTGGAGATAAGCTAGGGTACAAACTCTTTCTGTGGCAGCAGGAATGGGTTCTCCCCACACCTTGAGATGATGCTGTCCACTTGAACTGGAGTCTCCTGTACTTTGTAGCTTGTTAGCTCTGAGCTGTGCAACCATGAAAGCTCATCGCAGCCTCCAGTCTTCACGTCTTCCATCAGTCAAAAGGGGATGCAAGGGTAGCACCTTATGGCTTTGCAGTGAGGATTCAATGAATTAATCTAAATGCTCACTTGCCACAAACACTAGGTACGTGTTTGTAGTCATTTCTATGTATAAAATGAAAAATTCTCACTGTTACATCCAGTCCAAACATCGAGCAGTTCTCTAGAGCAGACCTTAAGTTGGTGTTTTTTCCAAACAACAGAATATTCCATTTTGTGCCAGAATAACTATTTGCTTGGATACATGATCCACATAAAATTAAAATCTCATAGATGACTAAATAAAGGACCCATGAACAATTCTTCTGTTACAACGGAGAGTGGGCCTTTTAGTTGCTTGCTTTGCTTGATATGAATCTCTCCTTTGTGTTTAAGAAAGTGGATATCCGTGCACTGTGCATTTCATTGTAAAATGAACATATTTTCATGTTAGAAAATATACAATAAAGTGATTGGCTTGAAAACAAAGCTTATACCTTTCTCAATGACTAGAAATGCATTAGCAAGGATGCAAATGTGCCATTTTATTTTGGGATTTATCACTCAGTTTAAAAACTTGAAGCACTGCTGATATGATCACAGATTTTAGTAGAAGAAAAGTAAAACAAGGAGTGGATTAAGTGAGCCATTAATAGTGTGTCTGTGTCTACTCAGTTTTTCTCCTGAAAACAAATAATCCATTTTAGAGCTGGTGGCTACCTGGCTGAAGGGATTCATTATTCCATGATGATTATGGGGATTTGGACAGCTCCATAAATCCAGACGCTGAAGTGTATCAGAAGATGGAAGGGATTTCAGAAACAAGAGATTTTTTTCTCCCTATTATTCAGTGTCTGGCTTTTATTTCCAGGACAGGCATTTCAAGTGGTTATTTAGGAATGTATATCTTCATCGGTGTGCCCATAAGAAAAATGAAGAGGATTCCGTTACCACCCCATTGATAGACAGAGAAATTGCTTTCAGTAAGCGAAGTTATAAGCAAAGAGTGATGTTTTCTGTGTTCGCTTTATTCCTCTGTCTGCTCTTTTATGATTTTTGGTGGTTAAGACTAAATCTGGGCAAACAAAGCACTCAATTTAAGATTTGCTTCTGGTTTTCCCTGAAAAAAAAAAAAAATCAGAATCTTTGAGCTGAATAGTGAATAGCTATTAGGTCTTCCTGTCCATTTTAGATTTCACATGATTTTGATAAACTGCAACTTCAGCTATTTATAGCAATCAGGGTTCTGATAACGAAGTAGCAAGCACAGGTTTGTGTACCTATGTATCTATAAAGGGATTTTTAGAAACCAAAGGGAGTTGGTATTGTTTATTTTAAGGACATGTTTCATCTAGTTGTAGACTTCAGATTCTAAATGAGGGTGCAATTTTCCTCATGATCTATGACGTCTCTCCTGGGCTGAAGCTATCACTATTACCATTCTTTACTCCATCCGTGTCTAAACAAGAATTCCTATTATTCCCACCTGTTAAACTTGCCACAAGGACACAAATGTAGCAATTAGCAAAGTTGTAAATTTGCCTTTGTTAATATATTGTGAATACTCATCTTGCTAATCAAAATGCAAAAATCTGAGTCTGAGAGATGGGGCTCAGTTTGCTAACAATGATCATGAGTATCAAACACACACAGACACAGAAATATTTCTTAAAATAGTGACCGATTGACTGACTGAATGAATTGCATCATGCCCTAAAAGTTTATTTAGATTTTTCTACAAACCAAAAAGTAAAGGTTGGGAATCATGGTAAATACTGCTTCTTAGAAAAAATTTCGTAAGTCGCCTAACAGACTGATGTAACAGAATGAAGCTCACTTCCTAAAAGCAGTCTAATCATTAAAAACCCGTCTAAACTATTAGAAGTAATAATAGTGTATTTTTAAGAACGGATTAAAATTCAGAAGAGAGTTCTTCCTAATGGACACAGACAAGTCCTTAAAGCATCAATTCCCTATACTTTGCATAACTTGTTAGCTTGATATTGTGCTACCTTATAGTGGATCTTCTGACTCTTTAATTTGCCACCTCAGTGTTCATCTCTATTCCTCAGCTCTCTGAATACCAAGGTTTGGAAGTTAGTGCTTTATTGCTTCCAGTATGCAAAGAAATTGAACATGTCTTGATGGTGAAGAGGCATGAATCTACAAAAGCTGTTAGAAGTTCAAGATGTTAGCAAATGGTTGTGATTCTAACAACATTGCTTTTCTGTTTTGTGTCTCAAAGCACTGAGCTACCTTCTTCCTTTTGTATCCATTCCAGTGCTTCTGGAAATTCTTTGAGAGAGCTGCCTATTTATAGACTAAAGCTAGATTCCTGGCAAATAATTTAGGCTATGACAAAGTCACTGGATCCAGGTTATTTTTACTGCATTGGGGAAAAAGAAAAATTCCAACCAACCAATTAAAACACAAAATGAACCAGTACTTTTTAAACCAGTACTTTTTAAAATGAAACTTGGTCTAGTACGCCATTGCCACTCATATACCTTTATCTAGAATTGCATTACATGTGAATTTTGTGTTGGCATTTCATTTTAAAAAGATTTTAATTTTAAATATCTCAATGAAGAACAGAGTGTCCATAAGTGGGAGACCAGCAGATGAATCTGTGATAAAGACAAAGTGAACCCATTGGCTGTACGGTAATCTCAAGTCCACGGGAAATAAGGTTAGCAATTCTCCGTCTCTGCAGAAGGGCTCTTCCTATGAGCCTTAATCCCATTAGTTAAGATGTTTTTCAAGAAGGAGAGGCAAAACCTTTTTTCTGTGATATTTATCTGACCTTTCTCAAAGTATCACGGGTTTGGGTAATTCTTTATGCCTCATGTCCCACGTGACTAAAGGTTTGCGTCCTCATCCTACCTCCAACCCTTCTGCAATCCTAGGGGTTCGGGTTCAAATGGAATGAATGTAGAGTCGTAGGCACCATTTATTTATCTCACTGGACTCCAAGACAAGCCACAGACATTCCAATATTCATTAAAAGAGACAAGGAATATGAATAAATCCATTTATTCATTCAGCATCTGATATGCATCTAGTATCTTCAGTTCTTGACCAGATTTTGTAACACAAAGAAGTATAAAGTTGTATTCCTGCCCTTGAGTTTCTTACAGTTACCAATATCCCCTATCACATGGGTGACCATAAGCATTCGATAATTCCTATGTTTTTCCTAAATGTATCTTTCCAGCCTCAACTAACATTTCTTATCTGCCAGAACATTACCATGAAAATCATAACAACAATGGCAAGTAGCATGTAGTAAGAACATAGCAAAGTGCTTTTAACAACTTTTTAAATTTCTCTAAATCTTATGAGACATTCCCATATTAACCCATTTTATAGATGAGATAACTGAACCTTAGAAAAGCTAAATAATTCACCTATGTCCACATAGGTCATATCCAGGAAAGCTGATCTCAGCTCATTTCCAGAGACCTCTGGGTCCACCATGACTGGCTTGGTTGAGTGATCTAGGAAAAATTATTTAGCTTCTTTGGATCTTAATGTCCTCATGTATCAAATGGGAATGTTCTTGACACATACATTATAGAGTTGTTGTGAGAATTTAGTCAGCCGAAACATATGAATTTAAGTTCTTAGTAAATACTAATTATCATCATCATCATCATCATCATCATTATTATTATTATTATTATAACCAGGCTGCCTTGCTTCTCAAACTTATCTATGCATTTCTGTATTACATGCTTATATTTGCAGCCTTTTATTCAAAGTATCCCTCTAACCCACACTTCCCAGGAATTCATCGGCATTACTTTAACTACCATGTCAAATTCAGTCTATTTTTCAGAGTTCAGTTTTCCCTCTTTGGAATATCAACTCAGATACCCCCTTTCCCCAAGAAAACAATCCTGTGTTTCTTATTTATATTGTATTTGCTTCTATGTCACCCACATAACATGTGGACCTAATAGACTTTTGTCTGAACAAAGGGAAAAGGGCTAAGCCTTAGACTTCTTACTATTCCCCAAAGTCTACCATTGTACTGCCTACAAAGTAGTTGTTCCTTAAAAAATAATGAATAGTTTAATTTTTAAAGTGCAAGTTTCCCAAGTGACCTGTTCCTGCCTATGAACTGGAGATAAAAGAGGAAGCAAGATGGGAAAAGAATGCTGCTAAAAAGCTTCCTAATGGCCCCAGATGAATTAATAGGAGAATCAAAGGGAGAAGACTGAGTTCCAATTTTCTGCCTTAAATCTGGACTGAATTTGATTTAGAAACTTATGTCTATATTAGAATGGTCCAGTGATCCGAAGGGAGAGGTAACTGCTAACTTTCAATTTGAGTGCCACTTGAGTATTTTTCTTTCTAGTCACTAATATCTCTCCCGTGATTTCCACTGGGATAAAAAAAGTGCATTATTGAAGGTTATGCATTTGGTTTAAGGCACTGACCTCAAAAAAGGCCAATCATGTAATTAGAAAGAGTTGATTGCAGTGCTATCATCCATTTTATATGTGGGATATATAGTGCGTTTTATGTATGTGTCTGTATGTATAATACATGCACGTGTTTATATACATATATGTCCACACATGTATGTACACATGTTGGGGTGTCTATATTCTTACTCTAAAAACTAGTCACAATGGCTTATATGTGCAAAGAAACAAATCTAAAAGTTGAGAAGAGGGCAGAAAAATCAAAATGAAAAAATGTTCAAGACCTTGAAAATGATAGAAATATTCCTTGAGTTTCTTTGTTCATTAAGGAAATAGCACACTGCAAAGAATTCACAGCATTCTTGACAACACGTCTGCACTGTGCTCCCTGGCTCTTCTCTGGGTGGATCTCAATGCAGCCTAGTGGGTCATAGTATGGGCAACTCAGTCGAGAGCAGCGCTGCACAGGATGTATGGACTTTGTGTAGGAGACAATAACAGGACATGGGATGGCAAAACCTTGCTGGGGTGTAAACTGGTGACTAAGGGAAGGGAGGAGTCAGAGCGAGTGGATTCTGAGCAGGGGTGGACCCCGGTTTCTGTGGGCAGCAAAGTTGCACTTGGACGCTTAAAGCTTGGGCTATTAGAGACCCAACTAAGGAATTTTTCATCTAGCTCAAGGACAGGCTTGCTAGGGAGCGATTAGAGCTGCCTGGGAAGATTTTGTTTAGGCTTGTTAGATGGCTCTCCTGCTGACCTTGGTAGGATTCTGTACCTTTGCCACATTCTTTTGCCTCGAAGCAGCTGTGTCTCCATTTCCCACCTCCTTCTTCCCTTTCTGGGCCCTCTTTTGCTTCCCTGTTTTCTGTTCTGTCACTGGTCAGTTCTGGAGACTGGAAGTCCAGGATATTTAGTTTAGGGTGAAGGCTCCCTTCCTGCTTACAGATGCCTACTTTATCCTCATGTGGTCTTCCTTCCCTTTGAGCACTTGTGGAGAGAGAACACTCAGGCATCTTTTTTTTTTTTTTTGCTTTTTCTTATTCATAATTGGTTTTGGTGGAGTGGTAAGGGACAAAACCATATTGAAATCAGTCAAATAGTAAGTGGGAATTGTCCATCAGAGACAGTGAGCAGGGAACATAAAAATAATGACCTTTAGTGAGAGCCGAGAAACAGGAGAGAATTTGGGGAAAGATAGAAAATTAGGAGGGTTTCTTTCTTTCCCTCTTAATTTGATTTAATTTGATTTAATTTAGCTACAAGAGCAGTCTCGTGTGAAAAGCCAGATCCAGTCTCAAGGGAGATGTACAATTCAGGAGAGATAAGTGTTACTCCAGGGAAGTCCTTGGAAGGCTGAGATGTATAGATTTCTCACTGACAAGGAGAAAGGATACGTCCCCATTTTTCACTAGAAAGTATATAATGTCTGAGTGAAAAAAGAAGAAGAAGAAACAAGAAGACCAGAGTGTTTGAGGATTGTTTTAATGAAGGACAGGATGACACGCACAGGAGAAATAAGGGGATGCTGGGTTTGGGGAGTGAGAGAGAGGTGAGACAGTCTTCACAGGAAGTAGACTGGGTTTCATCACACGTAAGTTATTGCTGAAGCACATTTATAAGTGCAAGCATTAAAGTAGAGCATTTATACTTTTCTACATACCTAAGATGTAACAAAGTGATGAGATGAGAGAGAGGGAACGAGGGAGAGAGAGCCAGGCGACTATGGATACTTTCGGAAATGAATTTGTTCTCATGGCAGGTGTTGAGCCACCTTTTGTGTGATTTTGTTTAGCAATCTCAGCTGTATGTGTGCGGACTTGGGGAAGTCAGATGGTCACTAGAGTAATGGCTATTTTGTATTTTCCAAGTGACTGTGATGGAGGAACAAACAAGAGAATGAGCATACTTATAAAGGTAGACAGTAATGCTGAGCCCTAAGTTCTAACCTGAAAAAGAAGATAAATATAAAAAAGTTACTTTAAAAAGAAGGGAGGAAAAGAGAGGATAATGGCGGTAGAGAGGTCAATGGGCTGGATGTTTCCACGATGATGAACTATGTGCATGGGGTTATTTAGAGAAGACATTTTAACACTAGAAGCTAGTGAAATGATTATATCTTTGATCTTAAAAACAGTGCAGTTTTGGCATAGGATAAACATCAAGTAATTGTGTAAAGTTTGGTGAAATTAGCAAATGAACTAATAGTCTATAACCTTGTCATAGGAAATGATTAACTTTTCTGAAGATATAATGAAGTAAACCTTGATTTTGCTTACGTGTAGAGTTAATACATTTCCCTGAAGAGGAAATATTTTCAAGTATTTTTCCTTCTTAAAATACTTAAGTCAACATTATTTCATAGCAGACTCTAAGTAGGCCTTACTCATAAAGTAGTTTATATATAAAAAAGGGAGTTGTTGATATTTCCTTGAAGAACTAGTTTCTAGAACTCTACCACCAAGACCAACAGATTAACTTATTAAATAACTGTTTTCCCCAAAATGTTCTCATTATAGAATCTACTAGCCTGGCTGAGGTTTTCCTCTAGGGTTGGAGAAATTTATAATAAACTTAAAATGCGCAAGGTTTTGGATGAGCATTTTCAAATTTTGTTTTACATGGCATCTTACTAACCTTGTCGAAGAATGTTTGGCTAAGTACTCAACAAGTCCAACTAGCTGTTGTGAAATTTCCATCAGAGTTTCCAATTTAAAACTGATGGCCTCACAATCTGCTACTGGGAAAGAAAGAAGGAAAGAAGGAAAAGCTATGTTTGTAGCAAGCATGACTTGGCAGTTCAAAAAGTTTTCAGTCCAAATGAGTTCCCTAGATAGGTTTCAAAATTCTTTACTGTCTTTCCTCGTTGCTGTCCTAGTTCTTACACATTTTCTTAGCCCTCACTCATCTTAGGTCACCTTGATCAGAGAGCTTGTGAACTGACTTGCTGTCTTGGGAATGTTCTCCTTTGACATAGAAGAAATTGCCTGATAGATGCTAGATGTACCACCCCAGGGCAAATGTCACCCTTAAAGACACACTTAGCAACAAAGCTGATGGCTGTCTATCTCCAGACCTATTACGTTTCTTGGAATAGACTCTGAAGACAGTGGTTAGCATGACAGGACTGGAGCTGGGTTAGCCGAGAGTTTATGTGTCTCTGAGCCCCCGGCCTTTGAGCCGGGGAGAGAATGTGAGTTGGGGCTGGGAGGCTCCTGGAGCTTTACAAGAATGCTGCCAATAACGAGCACACTAGCAGGCTGGTCAAGGCACAGACCATTTGGATTACAAATATTTCTGTTAGTGTTGACATGAGGATAAGTTGAGAGAAAAATGACATTTTCTCATAGTCTTTTGAAATACAGCCCTTGTGATCAGGTTATTTTATTTTGTCTTTCTTCCTTTTCTATTTCCCTCATTTCTCTCTAGATCAACAGTTTAACTACACAATAAAGAAAAAAAAATTTGAAATAAAAATCCGGAGGAAAGTATCTTTTCTTAATTAAGATTGCATGTGTCAGAGGTCCTAACCCTTATTTACCCAGTTGGAAAATGAAAGTAAATGCTAATAAATGTAGTCAGAGGGCATTAACATGAGCATTAACCAAGATAGAGGTGAAGAAATTTGAAAGATAATTTTTTTACATTATAGAGATACATAGACTTTTATGAAAGGACAGAAGTCAGTAGGAAAACAAAACACCTTAACCTATCAAAAGTAAAGCAATAAAATACATTGCATTTGAAAAAAATCCAACACAAACCTACTCCCAATATGTGAGCTGATAGTCTTAACAAATGAAAAGGCAGTGAATGAGAGACTGCAAATCCTGTTCATCTTGTTCCATGGGTGCATAAGCATTGGGATGGAAGAGGCATTTTCTGGAAAGCTCTCAGAGCAGCTGAGCCCTCTGGGCCACAGATCGAATGGTGATCTGATCAAATTACTTAGACTAAAAACCATGAAAAGAATTTCACACTTTGTCTGGCTAAGAAAACAGTTTCATCAAGCGCGTGATCTTAAATGTGCTGAGATTTCTTTTTGCTTTTCTCTTCTCAAAGTCTTGCTTCAGTGGATATGCTACCTGGGAAATGAGAGGCATTGTTGAGGATAGTTCGTTAAGTGGAAAAAGAACAATGCAAGGCATTAGCATGTGGAAGGCAGAGCTGGGAATATATTGAGAAATCTGATCATTGAGGTGGGTTGGTATATGAAAAAATCTATTTCCCTTCACTTTCCCATGTTAGTTTCAATTTTCATGATGTTATCCTTTTGTGAATGTGAAACTATTTAAGTAAGAGGTCTTGAACTTGAGGTCTGTAAATGGACATCAGGCATTCTAGAAAGGTCTTGAATTGTGTGCAGAATATATATTTGCATGGTGCAGGGACAGGAAAAATAATACTTTTCATAATTTTCATTTGTATGACCAAAATGTTTTAAACACATGATTAGGGTGTATTCTCTTTTGCTGCTCTTCAGTTAGAAGTCTTCTGTCTTCTGCCCTTCTGTCGAATCTGTTCTCCTGGGTTCTGTCTTCTTTGACTCCATTCACAGGTGAAATGAGAGGATTAAAATACTCATCCAATAAAACTAATAGGGAAGAATTTCGTTCTTGAGCTAGAAAATTTGGACACAATAGAGGTTGTGAAGGTTGAATACAAGATCAGGAAAACACTGATCTGAAGATCCGGTCTTTGCTGGCAGCACCTGGGAGGTGGCTGTACCTTGCCTGACCTGACGTTCAACAGAAGTTTCCTCTTCCTCCCACATGAGGACTCACTGTTGTACCAAGACAGCCAGGCCCCCGAAGAAACTGTCTAAGAAGAAGGTTAGGAATTTTCATTTCTTCTGGTATATGGCCATGATCCCAAGAAAGGCAAAATGTGTCCCTTTCCTGGGTGCTCCTTCCTGGGGCATGTGGAAACACCATGACCAGTCACTTTCACAAAGAGGGCTGAAGCCCTGTTGTCAAATCATCTTTCTCAAGAAACCCATGTGCTGGTGAAGGATGGGACTCCTAAAAGACAAGCACAAAACTCACAAGGCAGCAAACGACCACTTTTTGGTTGTCTTCTCAATTGTAATGACAAAAATGAAAATAAACACTGAGAAACTACACAACGGAAAAAAACCTTCTCTAGATGAAAAAACAAAACATGGAAGATTAAGATCAGATAGATTGGAGGGAAAAGATGATCTGTTTCATAAAATTAGTCAACTTCTGCAAATCAATAGATGATGAGGATGAAAATGGAGTCATTTTTATCTAATATATTCATTCAAAGCTATAAATTTCTGTGTTTTATCTGTCTTCCACCTGTCATCTGTGTGTTTTTTCTTATCATTCAGTTTACATTTTTTTCTAATTTTATTAATGTTTCTTCTTTGACTCATAGGTTGTATAAAAAATCATCCATTAATTTCTAATATATTTATGGGTTTGTTATTTTGCAACATTTTGGTTGCTGATTCTTAATTTAATTCCACTGTGGCCCTAATATATTCTGTGTGTGACTTCAATATTTTCTTATTTATTGAGACTAGTTTTATGGCCATGTGTATGTTTTTGGTACATGTGTCCTCTGCCTGGACATTATGCGTCGATCACGCTTGCATTATATGGTGTTCCATGTAAGTCCCTTGGGTTGACTGTGTTGTATAACTATCTGATAGCCTTCTGGAACTTTTTTTTGTTTGGTTTGCTAATATTTATTCAACGTTGTATGTTTCACTCTGAAAATGGACTTTTGTCTTTCCTCTTGGCTACTTTAATCATTGAATATTTGAGCTCATGTTATCATTTGCTTGGACATTTAGACATTGTGCATCTTTATGATTGATTAAGTTTTTTGTTATTATTATTTGATTCTCTTTATTTTCAGCAGTGTTTCTTGTGTTAAAGTCTAATTTGATGTTAGCATAATGATGCCATCTTTCTCCTGGTTGATATTTACTGCTGTATGTTTTCTTATCCTTTTACTTAAATTTTTTTTGTATTTGTAAATTTAAGAACAGTAGTTTGTAGACAATGTGTATATTTAAAGTTGGTTCGTAGCTAAACTTATATTTTAAATAAAAATTTAATGCGATTATTGATACATTCAGGTTTAAATTAACCATTTTTACTATTTTCTTTTATCATTTTATTCTTATTTTTGCCTTCTTTATAGACTAATCAGGATTCCTATTAGTTACATATTCTTTGACTACTCTTAGTGATGACCCTAAAGTTGCCAACATTAATCTTGATAATAATCTCGATCACCAATATCTAATACTAGTGAATACATTTCACATTTCTAAAACCATAAAGCTAGAACAGTAGAAATTCATTCTTTTCATTTGTTATTATTTTTGTCTTGTATTTTATCTCTAAAAATTCAGCCCCAAAATTATTATTAATACTTTATATACTTTTTATTTTTATTAATACTTCATATGGTCCATATTCATAACTTTAATTTTCTATTTATTTTTTTTCTTTATTTTTATACTCATATGGAGGTTATATTCCTTGAATATAAATATTTACTTTGTTATGTCTTTGAATGTGATCTGCCTGGAATGAATTTTCTCAATTTTTTCTGTAAAAAGCCATTATTTATTCTTTATTTTCAAAGATCACTTATTTATTCCTAAACATTAGATTTTATTTAATCTCTTCTGCGTTATGGCCACTCCTTTATTTCCTTGCAAAGAACAGTGGTTTTGGCATTAATTTTTTCTCCTTGAAGATAAATTTTTTGTTCTTGCTGCTCCTAATACTTACCTTTGTCTTTAATGTTTAAATATGAAATCCAAATATGATATTTTTATATTTACCTTGTATTGTTTGAATTCATGACCTGATATCTTTCATAAGTCTTAAAAATTCTTATTACCTCTTCAAATTTTTTTTTGGTCTTATCTCTCTTCTTTTTCTGATATTCTAACTACCATTATTTTAGATTTTTTTTAGCAGGTTCTATTTGCTTCTAAACCTCTTTTGTAAATATTGTGTCCTTTGATCTCTTTGATCCTCAGCCTTTTGATCTAAATTCAGATTACCAATTCATCTTTTAGCTGTTTAATATATTCTCTGTATTGAATTTTTAGTTTCGGTTTGTATTACTTTTGATATTAGATTTTTAAATTGATTCCTTTAAAAGTATTTCAGTTTTTGGTAAATTCCATCATCTATTTAAATTTATTAAATGTATCAATTAATTATTTTAAGATTCAGGTCTGGTAACTTCGGTACGTGGATAGTCTGTGGGTGTATTTATAGTTCCTATTTTATCTCTTGATTCTGTCTTTATTAATAATGTTTTATTATTGGTATAGGCCATATATTTCTAAAAATCATCAAACACCTGAATAATGTTGTTCACTGTAGAAATGATTTCTGGCAAAGTAAGAGGATATCACTTTAATTACATGATGAATTCAGCTTATTTAAAGTTGGCTTTCAATATTTGTAAGACAGGTTCTATTTCTTATTAGCTTTAATTCCTGATGTAATACTTTAGGGAATGTAGCTGAAACCCTGGCATGTTTTCCAGGTCCCCTTACCTTGATTTGTCTTAAAATCTGATTTTTATAACTTCAACCCTAGAAGCTTGTTAATTTTTCTTAGTTTCTTAACCTGACAGCAGAAACTTTAAACACTTCTTTAACTTGAGTCCTCAAATCCTGATTACTCTACAAGCTCTCTATAAAACAGAGTTCCAAAATAATTTTATGCAGATGTTCTAGTTTTTAAAGTGGCAGACTTTACTGGTAAGTCACCAAGACACACCAGCTGATGAGACACTTACTGTCACCTTGACTCCTATTCTTGTATAGGTGCTGTTTTTTTTTCAAATTGGGAAGTTTAAAAGAAAAAATTGAGGCATGATTTTACGTAGCATGAAAGTCCTTTAAAGTTTACAATTCTGAGTTTTTGCAGTATTTAGTATATATAATTTAAATATTATATATGTATAATGATATCTTGAGAATATTTTTAGAACATTTAGAATATTCTTAAAGTTATACAACCGTCTCCTCTATTGCATCCAGAATTTTCATCATTCCAAAAGAAACCCCAAACCCATTAGCAGTCTCTCACGGTTCCCCTCTTTCCTCTGATGATGGAAACCACTAAATATACTTTATGTCTTTATAACTTTACCTATTCTGGGTATGTTATGTTAGTGGAGACATATACTGTATGTGACCATTTGTGTCTGGTTTTTTATACTTAGCATAATATTTTCAAAGTTCATCTATATGTCACATGTGTTTGTGTATCTGTACTCAATGCCTCTTCCCCCTCCTCTTCCTATTCTCTTGCAATTCAATAATGCTCCATTGAATGGATGTACCAACCATTGTTTATCTACTCATCACTTGATGGACATCTGGAATGTCTATTCCTTGTAATTATTCTGAAAAAAATATTCCTCTAAACTTTTATGTGTCTACCCAAGAGTAGATTCATTGGATAATATGGTAAATCTGTATTTAACATTTGAAGTATAGTCAAACTATTTTCCAAAGCTCCTGTACCATTTTTCATTTCCAACTGTGTATATATGCTCCAACTTTTCACTCTTTGGTTAACACTTTTTACCATTATATTTTTTAAATTATAACTATCCTAGTTTTTGTACAATTGTATCTCACTATGGATTTGGATTCTGGATTTGATATAGATTTCTTACTGAGTAATGATGCTGAGTATGCTTTCAAGAATTTGCTAGTCATCTTTATGTTAGAATTGTATGCTCAGATCCTTCATCCATTAAAATATGGGTCATTCGTCTTTTCATTATTGAATTGTAATGGTTTTTTACATATTCTGTACATTAAATCTTAATCAGACATGATTTAAAAATATATTTTCCCATCTTACGAGTTATCTTTTTACCTTATCAATGTACAAATGCTCTTTCGTTTTACCTGGACATTGCAGCACTTGAGTATTTCATTAATTTTAAAGCATTTTCCTCTTTTTCTTATCTTGGGGTATTTCTTCTCTCTGTTTCTGTTTTCTTATCTGGGACTTCCCCTTAGCCATGCTAAAATCCTAAAATCCTGCTTCTGCTCAGTTATTGTTTTTCAGCTCTGTATGGATGACTATTCTGTTCATCTATTGAAATTTGTATTTCATAATTTACGTTTTACATTAATTACCAAGAATTCTGGAATTATCTTCTGTGGTAATCTTTTTTAAGTGGTTTTTATGTCTTTTTAAATCTCTCTGAGGACTAATTGCAATCATGCTCAAGTTTTTTTCTTGTTCCTTATAATTTTTAGATCATTTTCATATTGATGTTTGAAATGTTTTCTTCTTTTTGGTCACATTTTAAATGAGAGTCTTATTTGTATTTTTCCTCAAACTAAATGATAATTACACTTGGCCAGCAGTCAAAGTCATTTTGATTTCCTGTTATTACTAAGGGGATTTGCAGGACTTCTGACTTAGTGTTAAGTTTATTCTTTGAGTTTTTTTCTGAAGAAAGTGGTTTTCAGCCCTTCATACCACAGAAAGATGATTCATATTTTGGATCCAGTGATCTATTTTGAGAAAAAATTGAGTCAACTATTCAGTGTTGGAATGGACTCATCTGTTACATCCTTTAACTACTCCCTCATTGCAAACAACCTACTCCTTTAGCTTTGCTGTGCCAATTTGGGGAGGTTTTTCCAAGGCTTTACTTGGAAGATCCTGTTTTATTGACATGATCTTTTTCTTTCATGGAATTTGTAGATTCTTCAGTTGACTTGAATTTCACTATCAATCTGTTTCAATTGCTTTATGTCTTTCTAAAACTATTTACTTGTGTGGTCTGGTGTCTGGAATATTTCCTGTTTTCACAATACTTACACAAATTTTCTCCTTTATTCATTTCTATTTTATTTTTTGTCATTGAATCTATTTTTTTGTAGGGGAGGCAAAAAACACCTTTTTCAGTCCACAATCTTAAATGTGATAACAGTGTTTTTCTTTATAAGTGGAGTGTTTCTCTGTCTGCCACAAAGACACAGCTGTATGAAGACTTTGTAAGTAAGTTCTAATTCAAAAATAGTTTCCTACATCATAAATTGAAAGATTATCTGCAGATGATATTGAGATAGTCTCATCAGAAATACCAAAGTCATGAAGTATCTTATTAAATACAGAGAGAGAGAGAGAGAGAGAGAGAGAGAGAGAGAGAGAGAGAGAGAGAGAGAGAGAGAGAGAGACAGAGAGACAGAGAGACAGAGACAGAGAGAAGAGAACATTTCAGCCAATGGTACAGATTTTAACCTCTTAGAAAAACTTAAAAAAATTTATAGTCAGCCTTCCTCAACTTACAATGGGATTGCATCCCAGTAAGCTCACTGAAAATATTCTAAGTTGAAAGTGCATTTAATGCACTTAACCTACTGATCATCATAGCCCAACCTATCTTCAAGGTATTTAGAATACTTACATTAGCTTACCGTTGGGGAAAATTATTCAACCCCAAACCTATTTTATAACAAACTGTTGAGGATCTCATGTGATTTATTAAATACTGTACTGAACTCAAAAAGCAGTATATTTGTATGAGTTCTCACCCACTAATGCATTTGATGGGCGTCACTTTCAGAAACTGTAAACTGAACAATCTTTCGTCTAACCATGGTAAGTCAGGGAAAAAATCTGTCCATATAATTTAAATTGCATTCTTTCTGCTATAACTGGTCCCAATGTAAAATACTGTTTTGTATGTGGGAACAAAATCATGTGCTTCACTTGGAGCTGCCAAGTAATAATAGGCTGATGTCCAATTGAAATGGAGGCTACCAACGTGAAGTATTTAGAAACTTTATCACTGCATAGCAGAAGTCATGTTGTTCCAGAAGGTCCCACATCTTAGTCTTCTGTCATCACTCAGTATCCAAATGCAGTGATTTGAGGAACCATCATGCCTGACCCTCACTTCTTTCTCCAGACAGCTTCCTCTAGTATATTGGGCTGGAGGAAGTTTGTCTCACTGGCTCCCCTAGGTTTGTATTTGCAGCAGGAGTTTTTCCCAGTGGGATCCAATTGCTAATTTCCCAATGTTTGCTCTAGACTCTGTGTCTGTTCTTTTCGGTTTTATTCCACTGCTGCCTCGGAACCTCTAACACCCTCCTGCAAAGTGTTGTCAGTGCCAGCTTTTATTAGTGTGGGAGCATTTTACTAGAACTTTGAGTATTGGGGGAAACTGTCACACAGGAAAGCAAAATCAAAAAGAATAATGAATTGGATTATTTCCCAGAAATGAATGGAAAAACCCAATAAGAAGCAAACATATTGCATTTATTTGATTGTATGTATTGAATCTTTCTTTTTAGCACAGCTTTTTGACGTTTCTCCCTAGGGGAGGCAGAGATTACGATCCCTCCCTTGAACTGCCCTTAACTTTCTTGCTGCTTCAAAGACTAAGAATGTTGCCGAAGTGATGCTATTTGACTTCTGGGGGTGTGACAGCGAAGATCATGAGATTTCTTCCAATATCTCTTGGGACGTGGAGGTGGGATCCTTAGGCTACATGTAACTGTTTATCCTGATGCCTCCATGTGAAGAGACCCATGAGGAGTCAGATAATCACAAACATGTGCACACACAAACACACAGACACGCAGACACATGAGACACACAGACACACAGAGACATGCAGACACACACACACACACACACACAAACGCATAGACACGCAGACACACAGAGACACACAGACACAGACACACATTCACACACACAAACACAGATACACACACACTCTCTAACTGATGATGATGTGGCAGAACCCCAACTCTTCCCCTCTCCTCTCTTTGAGTCTTCCTAGCTCAAGCAGCAGACTCGACAATGAAGAAGCCTGAACAAAACCCCAGATACCTCTGACTCTAATCACTTGAGAAATATTTAGAAAGAACTACCTCCCAGTTAGTGAGCCCAGTTAACTCTACATTTGTAAGGAAACATATACAAGTATTCACTTTTTCATCAGTGTGCTGAGTGACTTATGCAAAATCAGACACTTGGAGTATTTGGTTATGCAAATACATCCGGTTAGCTTTTGTAGAAGCTCTCCCTTCTGGGCTGTGTCCTTTGAGGCCTTTTAGTTCTGTCAGAAGGGTCATCTATGTGTTGTCTTTTACAACAAGACTTTGAGTTCTGAATTTGTCTTCTCTTCTACAAATATGACAGCATTCCCTTTCATTTTTCTCTTCCCCTTTACTTCTGTTCTTCCCTCTCACTCTTCTCCCCTCTGCCTTCCCTTTCTCCTTCTCTCTCTCTCTGTCACTTTCTTTTCTAATAGAGTGTTTTCTACTTCCTGTTGCAGATATCTCTGAATTTAAAAAGAAGAAAGACATTTCCTTTTATTATTTTCCAATACGTGAAACAGAGGAACAAAGATTGTTACCATCCCATGAGAGAGCATGATTTATGGATCCATGTCTCCCAGGGACCATTTGGATCCATAACCATCTGTAAGTGCACATTCCTCCATCAAGAAGTGCCTGTGGAGGGCGGAGTCTGTCATCAGGATGCAACAGACATGGCGACCCTACAAATCTGGAATCGACTTGGAGCTGAATAAGGAACACTGATATCTGTGTGCTTTGGTTTTTGTTTGTATTTTTATCAAAAAATGGTGAGTCACATTTGAGGATAACTCAGGTTGCATTTTTAAGCTGGAAGAACACTTCTCTGGTGAAGTGGGAACTGGACTGTTGGTGGTAAACTTAATATACAACATAACACTGTTGATTTATGATGATGCAACCTTAAATTAAACCTAGAGAATGTTATGATGTAATGTTTCTATAGAAAAATTTTAAGAAAGAAGAGAAAGAAAAGAGAGAAAAGGTAATCTAATAATTCAATCCTATTTCTCACATGCCTCTCTTTTAAATTGCAGTGATCCAAATACTATAGAGTTTTAGGTGAAACAAGTCCAATGATGATTCGTGGTTGGATGTTTAGTTTTTTGTTTAGGGGAAGGTGTTAAATGACTAAGTTTTATCAAAGATTGTTGGGAGGCTCTTGTTTTGGTGAGGTAACTGAGCCATTCCTGAGTCTTTCTGAAATGTTGGGACTGTTTAGCCTTCCAGGTCATCACAGCATCTGTGTCCTTGAGCATGGCTTGTCGTTAGAAAAGAAGAGATCCTCCTCTTCTCAGGGTTAGAAAACACCAGTGTAATTAGCCCGAGAAGAAAATTGCTGTCTCTTCACTCAAGGGATCTACATCAGTGATTTTCTTCATAATTTTCCAATTCTTAGCTTCATCTTTTCTCCTTTTACAGAAAAGCAAAATCACAGTCATGCAGATGCAAACTCTCAGCTGAGCTGCCTCTTATCTCCCATTAGTCGTTTGTCTATTCCAATCTTTTCTTTGATTTGCTTAATAACAAGTCATGTCCTGGTTTCTCTGTTAAAAGCTTTTCTTTTTCATTTTCAGTTTCTCTGCATCACTATGGGTGTGTCCATGGCTTTGAGAAATAAAATCTGCACAGGGTTGTCTAATAAAAATAAGCTCTCCATTACTCCTAAAGATGCCACAGACTTTTAATGATTACAAAGCCCTTCCCATAGCACCACAGGAAGCAATATCAACACCTCCTCACTCATGAAAATAATAAGGTGAATTCTGTAGAGAGGGTCAGGTGAAATCTTTTTGCTAGTTATCGTCCTTTACACATGCTTATCGAGGGATCTACACCTTTCTATTCTCTACCTACTGAAGTCTTAAAGCAATCCGAAAGGACATTGACTTTCCATCCATTTTCATCTTTCTCTTTTTCCAGAGGTAAACACATTGCTGAATTTGGTCATTAACTTTCTCAAGTCTAAAAAGTTTTTGACTGCCTGTGGTTCCTCCTAAAGTCATTGCTGAGAAATCTTTGGTCTGTGTGTGTCCTGCGTTTGCTTTATTCTTACAGTGCACTTACCCTCTTCCTCTACGGAGAGCTGTCACCTACAAAAGGAGCAATGTGGTTTGGAAGAGGGGCGTAGTGCGAGAGTCTTCATCCCACATGGGCACTGGGCATGGCTTAGCACAAACACTGATGCAGCACACACAACGGACAAGAGATTGTGAACTTTAATATTTCAGAGACTTGTGAAGAGATGCGCAGAGTAGAATGAAGGAAAATGGTGGCAGCTTGGGCTGACATGGGCTGGGTTTGAATCACAGTCTTTGCATCAAGGAGCTGAGTGATGCTAGGAATTAATGGGCCTTTCCTCAGTGGGAAAGAGGTTCAGAAAACTTCTTTCCCACGTTATGGAAAACTGGCACCTAGTAAGCCTTCGGTTATTATTCCTTTCTTTTCCTCTAACACCCATTGGACCCAAATTCAAATCATTGCCTCTCTTGAACTTATGTTATTTTTTTCTGGAAGGAGGGATGGAGGGAGTGAAGGAAAGAAGGAAGAAAAGAAGGAAGGAAGAAAGGAAGGAAGGAAGGAAGGAAGGAAGGAAGGAAGGAAGGAAGGAAGGAAGATTTTATATTTTTATTTGTTTATTTTGGTTATCCTGCCTCCTTCTCCTAAGCCCCAGGTCATGAATCCATGACCATGGGCTTTGCATGGTCTACACTCAAAGCCATCACAGCTGCCTGAGCCTCTAGGGCATGTCTCCAACTGGATTGTGAATGTGTTACAAACTTTGTTATGAATTCATCATCTTTGACTACATGCAAGGTCAGACCACACTATGACCATTTTATCCAAGTTTTTCTCCTTTAGCCCAATTTCCCACAAGTATTAATTTTTTTGGTTACCCTCTCATCTTGTCACTTTGCGTGACTTATCTTTCAGACATTTTATTTCTGTTTCTCAAAAATAGAAACTGCATTTTCTCTTATGTCACAAGTAACAGACAACAATGTTTAGTCTACATATTTCAGCAATAGTGAGACAAGTACAGTGCCAGGGAGGCCAAAAGAGTCACGATCAACCTCAGATCGGTTCTCCTGGGACCAAAGTTGATGAGGACTTGATTGTTCCTCACGGTCACTCGGTCACTCATTGTTAGCATGGGGCTGCTGCAGACTTGACCTGTGGAACTCTTTGGGTCCGTCTCATTGAGAACTCAGGTTTAGTTCCAGGGCTTATGAACCTCTCATACATAGAATTACATGCAGTGAGGAAAAAATACTGACCTGGTAGGTGGCTGAAGGATGTGGATATTTGAGAATCAGAGGAGGATGCAGATCTGACACAAAGAATGATGATCATTTCCTGCAACAAGAGCTGCCTTAGCAAGAGAGAGGCGATAACATGGTGACGTGTCAGAAAAATGTTGGCAAGGGCCTTGGAGAATGAAGTTCTTCTTAATATGCTTCCTTGTATGTAGTTGTCCTTGTATCAGCAAATTCTTTTAAAAAAATAGTAGATGACAAATTTTGTAGGTCAAGTGTCAATAATGATCAAAATGTTAGAAAGTGCAATACTCTTCCAGGACATGTGCTATTGATTTATTTTATTGAGCTTCTACAGGTCTATTAAGGCTATTCCTGGGTGGGTGTTTTACATCTGAAAACACAATTAAAATCCATTTATAATATATGTTCAAATAAAACATCTGCAGATAACCACAGAGTTCTCCCTCCCAAGTCAGCACTCGATAAAGGACACCTAATTCTGCATGTGCACATGTGCGACTTATCTTACTTAGGTACCCAGGAGATGGTTGAAAATCAGTTGCCAAGTGAAGGGGGTAGGAAGGAGGATGGTGGACTTTCAAATAAAGGTCAGATGAAATTGTTTTGGAAGACTTAGGGGATTTTAAAAGTAGTTCTGCAAGACAGGGAGGGTTTTGACTGTCGGTGGCCCAGGGCTTATTGAAAACTATAGGACATTGAAGGAAGACACACTTCATGTAGACTTACTTTATTTATTCAAGGAGCTTTGTTACTTAAAGAATCCATGTGCCATAAATTGCAGACACTTAAACACACAAGAACCTAGAAAATTAAGTGTTCAAATCAGCAATCAGTTGATGGCTCCATTCAAGATGCTTGCATGTGATGCAAGATATTTCTAGAGCACACTTTGCCTCATCATCTGATTTGATGGAATGTGTTCATTCTTCAACCAGGCTCCAAGCTGTGTATTTGCTTTCTGGGAACTCCGTAGAACATTAATGGATATCCTTGAATCATTTTCAAAAGTTCATAGGGACTTAAGAAATCTGGAAAACTGTGAACTGAATCAATAGGGAAGAAAGAAGAAATGAATATCCAAAAAGACTTGGTAAAGATGGCACAATTACTTCTTTGAAAAGCATTGATGCCATTTTTCTTCTATCTTCTCTAGCCATACTGGTGCAAGAGACACAGCCAAAAAACCAGAAGTTTGACAAACAAATTCTAGTACCAGTTGTCCCCCAATTGTCTTGGTTTCCTAATATTTGTCATCTGTCATATGAACTTTGAAATATGTGATCTAATATATTTTATTATATAACAGCGTCTTAAGCATTGCTGCCAAGTTATATATCCCCAGGTTGGCCAATTCTGTGCCGGTTGGCTTGATGATGGATTAGATGGTGAGTTACATTCAAATCTCAAATTAAATTCATGGCTTCTATAGGCGCAGAGAGTGAGCAAGAACAGAGTGGTTCAGGTCAAATGCCATGGCTTAATCATCATAAAGCTTTCCAGTCTGTTCAATTGGATTTATGATTCTATACTTCCCACAGAAGATTCTATGGAAGAAAGCAAGACCCTAGATTCCCTAGAAGCAGGCAGAAATAGGAAAAGCAGTCCACCTTAATAATCCATTTTATTTCAATATGCAAATTATTTTATAAAGGTTAGGAGGAAAGTTATAACAGGAAATTGAAAATATGATGAATGATATTAATACAATTCAAAATAGTTGACATATTCAAATCATTCTCTTAATGAGATTATTGGGTTCTTCTTTGTATTTTTTTCATACTTAGAGTATAAAACTTAGAAGCTTATAAGCTGACTCTCTACACCTTGTATATCATGTTTGCTTGATGATTTGATACCAGTGAAATAACTATTGTATCAATTCAAGCAACTCTGAAATTCCATCTTTTTTTTTCTTCCCAGGGCCTTTCGCTTCTGCCTCTTTCTCTTCTGTCAATTGTCTCCTACTCTAAGCCTTTTTCATCTCAGGCCAAACAACATGTGCTAGTTTATCAGACCATTGTGGTCTCAAGTGACACATGATTTAAATATCCACACAGAGAAATTACCTCCTGGAAACCACTTTTTAAAAACGAATTTTGAGTACATTTATTATATTGCCTGTTTCAGACATTGACTGAATAAGATTTCTATTTTATTCTACTTTATATATTTATTTATTTACTTATTATACTTACGAATTGACACAGTTAATGCTTGAATTTCTCTTCCTTAACTCAATGCAATATTGGATAATGAGTCAATTTTTATGATACATTAAACTTGGTGCAGATGTCACAATTGCAAATTCATTCTCAAGGACAAAATTGTAGTTATTTTGCCATAAGCACTTGACTTTCTAAAGACACATTTGCTTAATGATTTGATACCAGTGAAATAAATATTGTATCAATTCAAGCAACTCTGAAGACCATCTCTAAGCAAGTTTCGTGTATACCTGTGCATTATGTTGCTATTCATTTACCTAACATTTTACAGCAGAAAAATTAGGATGATTATATCAAAAGTGAACAATTGTTTAGGGTTCCTGCTTGATCAAGGGCTTTCTACTCTCTTTATCTTCCCTAAAGCTCACAGCCTTCTGAAGGGGCTTTCATTTTATTCTAATTGTCAATTGATGATTTGAGGTTGGTTAGTTAAGAACTTACATAAGATCACAAAGGGACAAAAGAGAGACAAAAAATGTAAACTAGTCAGGAGACCAGCACGATTCTGAAACCAGTATTCAACTCTTCCTGTTCAAAATGTGGTGCAGAACCAACAGCAGCCATATCCAGCATTTGATACCCAGAGTCTCAGGTAGGGTGAACAACCACAGTGATTTACTCAGGGCTTTCCTGAATTTTAGCACAAAGTCTCATGTCCCAGGTGACACTTTGGTCTTGAGAGAAGGAAGCCAAGATGGTTTGTCCTCCTAATCTCAGTCCTTGACCCTTAACTGAAGAACCTGAATCTGCTTTTCAAATGTCCCCAGATGACTAATAATACTCATGACAAGTAGGAAGCATTGCTCTTTAAAATCTCACTGGTTTCATGACTATTTCCTTAAAAAAGAGATGCTTAGAGAAACCAGATCTTGGAACCAGCTTTCAGTCTTTGCTTTGACAATGGCTCAAATGACCTCATTATAGACAGAGTTTAGGGGGATTAAAATTCGGAACTATTTTCCTTTAGAAATAATCTCACTCTGAAGAAAAGCCACCAAACTACTCAGATTATCATGATTTCAGCTCATAATGATGCAAAAACTCTAAGGAAGAAAAGGGGGAGAGGGAGAGAAAGAAGAGAAGAGGAGAGGAGGGGAGAGGAGGGGAGGGGAGGGGAGGAGAGGAGGGGAGAGGAGAGGAGAGAAGAGAGAGAAGGGGGAAGCCTGTGGAATTATTCCCTCTGATTGTAGAAAGGAGAATGTAGGTTGTCAAAAAATTGTAATTTTAACTGAAAAGTGACACATAAATGTTTTGTTATAGTACAGAACATACCCGACATCTGTATTGCCAGTCTTGGTTTGGATTCTCACTGGATTAGGAAGGAGTATCACTATATTAGCAGAAGACACACTTGTCATATCCCAGTCTAAAAGGTATGGTTTGTTTAATAGGCCATTCATATTTCACTTATACACTTTTATGCCTAGGATTTTGCAGATAAAATTCTCCCAGCATGTGAAACCTCAGGGGACATGTCTAGAATACTGAGAAAGTTGGCAATGACTATTCTCTCTTATAACACAGATTAAAAACAGTTAGACCTGGAAGAGACCTGGGGGAAAATACAGCCCATTTATTTTATGTATTAGGAAATTGAGACCTATCCAACTTAAATGACTTCCTATGGGCGTCCAGCAATTTCACAATACAAAGAAACCCAGAAATGAGTGTAGTTGAGAACAGATCTGACAACATTGGGTATGCCATGAGTGTTCCTGGTGTCCCTTGAAATATAAATAACTGTTGCACTGAAAGAAAATGTTAGACAGTTAATGAAAAACTGTATGATTGCAGATGTCTGTTGAAATGAAGGTAGGAAGTGATGCTGCAGATTTTGTTTCCTTTTCACTCAAGGTCACTGTAGCAGAGTCAGCCAGCAAAGAGGAGCCGGAACTTCAGAGAATTATGTTCCACATTTGAGTTAATTTTTAATCTTAGGAAAATTAATTAACTCTTGTGTATCTTTCTTTTATTACCTGTAGTTTCAAATGTAGACCCTTCCCTGACTAAGATAATAGAAAGATAGAAGACAGAGCTATTGTGTGCCTAGAGTATGGAACTATGAAGGAGGGGTCAGGGACGTTATCAACTTATAATTATGTGCATCTTCCTGCCACAGAAGAGAGGAGGGGCGTGGAAGATGAGAGTGGTCAGCATCAGAGACCAGTCTCTGGGAGCTAAAAAAAAGGAAAAAAAGAAATCATCTAACTTGGAAAGTTGCCATTTCAGGCTCAGAGAATAGAATAAGAAAATAGAGTGTGGCAAACAGAGGCAGAAGTAGTAAAGTTTTGGATTTTTGAGAAAGGAACCAACAAGCTATGTAACAATTATTTTAATTCTCTGCAGGAAAAATGAACACATTCAGTTTCTAAATTAAAGAATTTGGGGGTGCGCCCTTGTTACCCAGGCACCTGAGGGGTTCAGGTGCAGACCATGTGAAAGTCCATGGATCCGATTCAAGGCCCGAGGCCAAGGGAAGCAAAACCAACACAGAGAGGACTTATTTTTAAAAGAAACATTGTTCTTTCAGAAGAATTAAATAGGTGTGTACAAGTCATTTTTGTGAGGTGAACCTTGACTAGAAAGCCACAGAGATGACCCAGAGATATCTGAGCAGTGACAGATCCCCTCCCTGCAGGATAGCCTATCTATAGTGTTTGGAGTGGGCAGACTCTCATTTTTTTGTGAAGGGAATTTCTGGAGAAGGAAATAAAGCTGCTGGCTGAATCTCACCAAAATGCCCCCAAACGGCAGCATGATTAGACCTTTTACACATTATTTACAAATGAAAAGCTTGGTAAAGACAACATATGCCTATAATCAAAAGACATGGGAGATTATGTCAACTGAGCAAAACACTGGATCATCCTGAGGTATAGACAAGGATAAATAAATATAAGGGAACTCTTGGCCTATGACAACTAGAACAAAAGATCTGGTCTGCACCTTCCCCCTATGAGTCCCTGAAAACCTACTGAACAGCATGCGTTGGCCATGGATGCAGACCTACACATGATTTAAGGGTGGGTTTTCTCTCTTACCTCAGTGCTAGAGGCGGGGGGCAAGAGGCCACAGAGGTATACAGTGACTTGTGAACTCTGCTCGGTAGGAGAGAGAAGGGTCACTCTAATAGATTTTGGTCGGAACAGATGTTAGCGGGCATCCAAGATTTACCAGGAAGAAAGGGCAGTATGAAGGATATGCCATCCAAATGATTTTGTCCAGAACTTTCCTTACTAGTCATAGATGCTGACTAAGCAAACAGCACTGTTATTCATATTGAAAAGAAAGCTTTTGAATGACTGAATTGTACTGAAGATTGATTATTAAATCTTTGCAATCTATTATCACCTTGTTTGATAGAATTTTAGGAGTGAAGTTCATGCAAGTAAGTTGACCTCTATGGATCTCAAGTTCTTCTTGTTAAAATAGTTTATTTTGAGGAATACATTAGTTCACATGTATAAAGTCTTTAGCATAGTTCCTCATTTGTAGTAGTCATTCAATAAATGGCTATATAGCAGACCCTCAAAAATGTCAGTTTGGTCAACGTTATTTCATTATGATGTTAATGAGCAAAAAACAATCCAACCCAGGTTAAACAAATTGGCATTATATGAGCACCAGCTTTTGTTAACGTGCTGTTTTCCTTCATGTAGTCATTTCCAAGAACCTTTCAATCATGTTAAGTGAGGACTTACTATATGACTCTGAAGAGAGAGAAAGCAAGTTAAAGATAGAAACGTGAGTATAGCTGTGCCATTATCTGCTGCTCAGTGGAAACTAGTTATCCAGTGTGCAGGTTTTCACCATTTTATGGAAATTGCATTCGTCGCCTCCCATGTCCACATCCCAGATTCACCCCTCACTACTTGATACAGGACTCCCACAGCGGATGCCTAGTGCTTGCCTCCTCTTGTAGAAGCAACTCACTCTGATCTTTGACTCACTCTGATCTTTGTCTCACATACATCTCCAAGTCTGCTTGATTCTGCCATTTTCTCCCAAAAATTCTAAGACTCTCTAATGCTCCTTAAAAAAAAGTCCCAGATACACAGGTTGGCTCTTCACAGTCAGATTTGATTTGTCTTTCCCAGGATATTTTTTTAGGAAATATTTCCACCTAAGTGCTCAGGTCCTGCTCGCTCAGCCCTGCCAGATCAGGATGTTAACTGGTCCCTGAACACTGTGAACAACCATCTTTCTGCTTTTAGACATAACATCTTCCCCTGCACACTTGTGTCAGACCCCATAGTGTCTTTCTGAACAAACAGATACAATTTTTTTTAAAGAATCCTCTTTCTATATGGCTTGTAGAACTCATTATCTTTTAGAATTTTCAAAATGGGGTTTGCTATATTTAATTCTGCTTGTTAATATCTCCTCAGATATAATAATAAACCCTTAGAACATCAGGGTAACATTTCCTCTCTGTCTGTAGAAATTGGACCTGCTTGAGTAAATTACAGGAGAAAGACTGGGTGCAGAGTTTTTAAAATGAAGGAAAACTAAAAAGTAAATATGCAAGACTAGCAGAGGAAAAATCAGGAAGTTTTCACGATTTATATAATTTGGTGAAGACAGGTGGTCCGCTAAAAAAAGTTCAAGTTAAGAGATTGAAAATGCTTAGTAATCAGAGGGAGATTTCCATTGTCTTGTCTGAGGACCAAGAGTTAAAGACCAGGGAAAGACTGAAGTGATAAAGCAAAGAACCTGAGTTTTAGGAAAGAAGAATTGGGAATAGTTTGTGTCGCTCATCTGGTACATTAAAGCAAGCTCAGTAAGGGCGCAATTGTAGATTCACTGTGTCTGGCATGGATTCATGCTACGGACAGTGGAGGTTTACCAGTTGTACATTTGTACCAACACAGAACGATGTCAACTAGAGTAATTAAACGCTGTGAGACTTTGGGTTGTGTGATGGAAAGAATGATATGGAAGCATATTTTTTTTCCACTCTCCTGTCCCATTCCACCATTACAGGGAGACCACAGGTATGTCTGGCACAGGCTGAACTAGAACCTGCAATCGTTCCTCCCTCCACTAGGATGAGGGGTGACTTAGCTCCCCCTTCAAATTTTATCTTTGAAAAGAAATTGGAGAATAGCAAGTGGAGTTTGTGATGTCTGAGCTGCCCTGCATGCACGCGCGTGAGGGGATGTCTGCGCATTATCTCCCTTTCTGGGCACAAGATTAATGTTCTGAGGGGAATTCTGCTGCCTTACAGGAAAAGCCAGCCCAGCAGGGATTGCCAAAATAAAAATTACATATGACACAAAGTATTTGGAGACTTTCTGTAGACAGGCAGACATAATATCCATACCATATGCCAGGAGAATTCACTTGGAGTAGGAAATACACAGCAAAGTGAATTGGGGGAAACATTCTCCTCACCAAGAAAAAATGTTAATACTGTGGCATGGGAATTGAAGAGTTTCTTAGAGGTGGCGGTTTGCTTCCGGAAAAGAGGACATTTCCAGGGGGATAAAGAGACTCAAGGGTGGGGTGACTGGTTCAACGGAGAGAGAAAACTTTGGGGGGGGAAACAATGTGAAAAAGCTAGAAGAAAGGCAGCAAGTGGCGAAAGTAAGCAAAGCAATTTAGAAAAGGAATCAGCCTTTGGAACTAGGAGAATGTCTTTAGAGATACACCAGGGAAAGAGAAATTACTTGAATAACAGATTAAGAAACAAATGAGAAAAGCTTGCTTTTGCTCCCAAAGGTAATAGAAGTAGCTGAGGTTAAACCGAGGAAGGGCTGATGCTAGGTAGTTGCTGCTGCTGCTGGTGTCCCTACTGTGAGGAAGAGGGCGATAATGACCATGATGGTGAGGATGATGATGATGATTTTATTTAAAGGAAGTCACTAGGAAATGCTGGTATTCATTTGTAAGGGGATATTTGGTTAACTGATTTTACAGGATACTTGATTGAAGAAAATAGTAGGCTATTGGGAAAGGGATATGCTAAATCAGTTACTGACAATTATTATATACATATATGTATATTCATAGACACACATATATGTCTATACACACACATATATAATTCCATCCAACAATCCCATTCCGAGCATATAACCAAAGACTGCGAAAACACTAATCAGTAAAAATATATGCATTTCTATTTTCATGCAGAACAATTCATAATATCCAAGATATGAACCTAAACACCCATCAGCAGAGGACTGGATAATGAAGCTATGGTCTATATACACAAAGACATGTTTTTCTATTGCTAAAAAAGATGAAATTGTGACCTTACTGGGACTCAGGGGGTGAGTTGGTGAGAAGAGCACATGCTCAAGGTGGGAATGCAACGTCCTGAAACTCTTGTAGCAGTGCAAACAGGTGATAAACAATTTAATAAAAACAAAAATAAGCTGTGTCTTTAAATGTATATGTATGTGCAGTAAGTATATATACTTTAAGTATGTTTCCAGTTCTACAAAAACATGATTTCCCTGGAAGCCCAGGTTAGATCTGATAGGTTGAAGTCAGATGCCTCGCCCTGGAGACCTCGGTTTGGTGTTTTGTCTGGTCACACCTGGTCTGGCAGGAAGTGCCTGCTCAGAGAAGTCTCCTCCCACCAACAGCCTGGTGGGAGTTTTGCAATTTTCTTCAAAATAATTAAGAGAGGAAGGGAAGATGTTTGAATTCCATGCTGCACGCCCAGTAAGAGGAATGTTTTTTTCCTGTCTTCACTTATTTATTTTGTCTTAAGGACATAGGCCCATGGGCAGTGATAGAACCACATTTGCCTGATATTCCTTTAAAATCCAGATTTCTTTTGTTTCATCCATGTGCTCCCTGCAATGACTGCACTCACTTCATTCAAGACACAATTCTAAGCACATTTCACTGAGCCTGACCTCATTGTTGCAGATAATGGGAGAATAATGACCTGAGGACTTTGAGGTCCTTACCCTGTGGACAGACTATAAAAGCTGCAATAGTCCTTTGGTGGAAACAAATTATGAACAGGCCAAAATGGAGGGAGGACTTGACTGAACCCAAAATACCCAAGAGTACGATATACTTCCGGTACCTCCCACCTCTCTTTCCTGGGAAGTTGCGCTGGACTCTCACTCCTCGGCTCTGCTCACACACCCTCTTGGGTCTATGGGGAGGCGTTCCTGCCACATTTTCTGATTTCCTTCCACGTCTTGTTTTCCTTTCTAGACCACCTTTCCAGTCTTCCATCCCAGTATATGTGATCTCCCAAATGGAATAAGTAACAGGTAAGTAGCGAGATGAGACATCTTGATTCTGGATAGTACCTGTTACAATATTTAGTGTATAATCACTTTAACACATGTACTGTTGGTGCCCCCAAGAATTTGGGTCATTGAAGGCAGTTATTGGCTTTCTCATCTTGTCAAAGCATAGACTATTGAAGAGTCATGGCCGGCATCAATGACATGTATCGAAAGAGGAGATGTCGCAGTTAAACTCAAGTTTTTTGATTGCAAGACCAAGTATATTAACTGTCCTGGGTATGTTTTCATCTTAAAAATCTTGAGCCACAATATTTAACCATATAGATACTCAGCCTGAATGGTGGAATCTCAAGCTGCCTAGCTGGGGTGACCATTTTGTGATTGAGTGGTATCAGTAATTAAAACCGAATCTATAAGACGCTGCATTTAAGAAGGGAAAACACAAAGGTGGGTCTATTTCTTAACATAAATGAATGAAGAAGTCTTTGAACAAGGCCAAATACCTGATGTTTGACTATATCATCATTTGATTTGATAAAAAGTTGGTTTTCCTGATACAATTCTGATGTATGGGAAAAGGTGACAATTTAATTGGAAATTGTATGATGAAAAGCTGATATAATTCAGATGAGTGAGAGAGTAAACTATTAACTTAAGTAACACATTTTAAGGTAAGTTCTGGAGGGTTATACTAGTAATTAAGCATATTGGCAAAGTCTCTTATTATTATTAAGGTAATCAATAACTGGACTAAGGATAACAGAGAATGAGGCAAATTTTTGTTTTCGAGATCATGATAGACACATATAGCATTCAGACTTCAGTATCAATACATGTGTAGGCAGAGTAATTTGGGGGAGAAAAGTTGAAATGGAAAAGGGACTCGTTAGGAGTTTAGCCATATTAAGAGTCAATCCCAAAGAAAAACTAAAATATGAGTCCGGACAGAAGACATTTTCAAAAGAAATAATTCTACATGGAAATATGAAGGAAGGATAATTGCTCTGTCTTTGAAGTGAGAACACATGATTGCATTCGGTTAGGAACTCTGTGACTGTGCAGGAATGGCTTTGGGGAGTAATCTGGAGGCGCGCTTGGAAAACCGCACAATTCACAGACAAGGGATGAGACAAGCCTTCGTTTGACAGTCAGTAGCCTCCTCCTGCTTGGCAGACAGGTGGCTTTGTGTTTAAACGCACAGGCAGCAGACACTACAGAAATAAACCTGGGTTCTCTTCATGAGTCCACTCCAGTTATTCCTGTACACAGAAAACCACGTCTCTGGGGCCAGCTGCCTCCCCCTGCGCCCGGGAGAGTCTACATACCCGGGACTTCTAGGCGCTCCTCTTCTCTCCTGCTCTCAGAGAGAGATGACTGGATTCATCGGTAAACTTGAAAACTCGGTTCTTTTCTAATAAGTTCAAATTTTATCATTTAGCAAATTTGTATCCATAAGTAAAGGTCAGCCATCTGGCAGTGACATCTATTCTGGCCCTGCTTTGGTTTTCCACACTGTGTTATAAAAATATTACAGTAAAGTATGACATTAGCGTAGTGTGACATCTGGGCTTATACAAAATATAGGAGTTGGCAGGGGGACTAATTTCCCTACTGAACAACTGCCATAGCACACAGGGACTGAGGACAAGCCGGTGGCGGAGAATCCAGCCGTGGGCCATGCTGTCTGTCAGCCAGCAGCACCCCCACAAAGGAGGGGATGGGGCCTGCTGAGCCCAGGGGTGCCGCTGAGCACATTGCCACGGCCTCAGAATAGAGGTGTTGTAGCGAAGACCGTTTTCCTCTACCTGCACTGTCTGGTGGGCATACCTTCAAGAATTAAATGAGACAGCTTCAAAAACACTGCAGGCTGGGCGGTAGTAACACTGGGCAGCTTTTCCGTGACTTTTAGTGGGCAGAGCATTGACTTCGGGGGTTGCAAATACATAATTCATTTTCGATCTTGCTTTTAGGTGGGTAACGAGTTTGATTAAATTCCTTTTGTGCATGACCCCTTTTATGAGTCTGAGACAAATTCCATATTGATCTTCCCCCCTAAGGCTCTCTGGTCGCTTCTTAACGTACCGTCATGTAAAACAGAGGGAGTCACTGACGAGAAGAATACATGCATCTGGACAGACCGGTGTGGGATCTCACTCAGAAGCTATTTTAGTGTTTCGTTTTAAGAAAGCAGAGAGGATCAAATTTACAGAAAAAATGTTCTCTCTGGATGTTCAGATTTTGTGACGATTCAGGCGCTTTTAAGAGGCGTTGGTGTTCATAGGTGGGAAATTGACAGAGCAGTTATTCACAGGGGTTAAACATATCCCTGGACTGTAAGTAGTTGGAATATCTAAAGTGACTGTGCCTATTAGGGAAAACTAGAATGGAAAGTGTTAAAGAGACTAAATTAGTGAAACCATAAAAATAACGGAACGTCACCCGGTAGCACTGGTGACCTTGGGTCCCCTTCATTTGGGGGGCTGGCATTTTGTGGGGGTAAGAGGCAGGGACGAAAATAAAATACTGTTAGCTTCCTTCTGCATGTTCTCACCCACTACTGCTTATGTGCTTATTTAAGGTCAAAGAGCAGATTGTTGACAGCCCCCATCTGGGTTCCTGTGGGCTCCATTCTCCAGGGGACACACAGGCAGAGGGGCTTACCTAGGAGGATGAGAAGAGAGGGTACCTCCCTCCACCAGCCAGGGCCCTGGGGCCCCATTTCAGAATGAAGGGGGCCCAAGTTTGCAGCATTTCCAGATCTCACCTGAGGTGCTCATGACCTGAGAAGTTCCAAGGTCAACAGGGCACCATGGACAAGTCTAGAGCACAGGTCCCTTAGCTTGTCTCAGCCTAGGACTGCCACCAGCAGGGGGCTTCCCACATTACTGTCCTCGGATTCAGACTAGGCCCCATTCCAGCAGTGGAGAGAATGACTGTGAGCTTCTGGGATGTACAGGTGTCAAACTGTTTGGGCACCAGGGTGGCTTTGACGTTCCTTCAGTATTTCTGTCTCTGGGAACTTGCTTCACAAACAGCCTCCTGACCCTCAGTCTTCGTGCTGTTCTCCAGACGGAGCCCTTTATTACAGACTGAGAAGTTCGGAGAGACAATAGGCTTTCGACAGTGAGATTTTCCTGCCCCCCATTAGATGAGATTGCTGTCCTGCACTAATGTGTTCCTTCTTTCCTTGGGGGATCCCAAGATAGAAGATCTGACATCATTCCCAGGGTTGAAGGTTGATGGGTTTTCCCATTGCTCCGGGACACTTGGAGATTCCTAAGGGAGTGAACTTCACTGCTCTTGGAGAGTCACCCTTGTCCTATGTTGGAGTTCCTGCCCCTTATTTTCTGTTCTTGGCACTGCTGCTCTTGCTGTTCCCTGTGCCTGAGTCCCCAGGGTCAAGGGCTGCCTTAAATGAAAAGCCCCTCCTTCAACTCCTTCTAAGACTGTGGGCTTTGGGCCTGATGCCCCCTCCCCAGACTAGGGGATGAGTCAGTGCTTGCAAGTGACAGCATGGCATGCTAGCAGAACATACTCCCAAAGCTTACCTCTCTCCTGCCCTGACCTTTTCATTGAGATATAATTCACACAGCATAAAGTCACAGCTTTGAACTGTGCAATCCAGTTGCTTCCATTACCTTCACAAGGATGAACTACCATCACCAATCCAAGAGCACCTCACCACCCAAAGTAAACCCCAGTGACCTAGTGACCCACTTGTACTCATATCCCATCTCCATTAGCCCTTGCCCCTGGCAAGCAGAGAGCAGCTGCATGTCTCTGTGGACATGAAATGCCTGTTCTGGAGATTACCTATAAATGAAGTCATACAAAACGTGACCTCTTGTTTGACTTTTCTTAACATGCTTCCCAGCTCATTCACTTCATAGCATGTGCCAGAATTTCCTTCTTTTCTAAGGATGAAAAATATTCCATGAGTGCATATACCTCCATTTGTTTACCCATCCATCTAATCATCAGTTGAGAGGATGCTATCATTTTGGGGCTACTAAAAATAATGCTCTAGGCAGTTCACAATAGCCAAGACATGGAAACAACTTAAATACCCATCAACAGAGAATTGGATAAAGACAGTTTGGTCTATATACTCACTGAAACTCTATGCAATTGTTAAAAAAGATGTAGTCATACTTTCTGCAGTAATCTGGATGGAACTGGAAGAGATCATATTAACTGAAATAAGTCAGAAAGAAAAAGAAAAGTACAGATGTTTTTTTCAGTCATACGTGGAATATAATGATGAAACAAATGAACATACATATCCCAACAAAAGTTACATAACATGGGTCTATGATTACCAGAGGAGTAGAAAATGGGAAGGGAAGAAAAAGCGGGGGTTGGGGGAGTGGTGGTAAGGGACACTGAAACTGGTGGTGGGTGTGGTGTGACACATAGATCAATGCAATTTCAATATCCTAAAATGGATACAGCATTGTGAAGAAAAGAAATAATAAGTATTACTATTCAAATAAAAGAATGTACTAGAAACATTGCTTTATACAATCTTACATTTTTATTTTTTCCCTTTCCTTTTCATTCCTTATATGGGCTAAGGTCACAAGAGCAGACGTCTGCCTTCTTATCTTTTATTTTATTTTTTTAACAGAAGCAATGCATGTAATAAAAGGAATATGGACTTTGAGGGACATATAAAATTGGGTACAGTTTCCAATTCTGTTTTCTAATCTCTCGGTCTCATTTTTTTTCATCTGTAAAACAGGTCTAAATATATCTGGTTTGAAAAGATAATGTGCTCTAGATGAGCTGTTAATTATTAAGAAAATATTAATTCCTGGTTCTTTAGCCTTAATCTTAGTTTCCATCAGTTTTAACCATTAAGATTTCTAGCCTATTTTGCCCAAACATATTTCAGAGCTGATAGGCATGACTTTAGACTCAGTCATAGTAGCTGCATTGTCCCTCTGAGACAACATTAGTTTACCTCCCCATTGAGGATGGTCTGAGTTCTTTTCTGAATTTAATCTGATAGTTTTGACCAATGCTAATTGTGGCATGACCTCCACTTCTCAGGCACCCAACTGCCCTCTACAGTCAGTGCAGGAGCAGGGGACATTCCCCAGGTCTAGACTTTGTGGATATTTTGTTTAATTTCTCCCTTTTTCTACTGACAGAATGAGGAGGTGAGCAACCTAGCAATGTCTTGAATTAGGAGATAATAAAAGGAAGGACAAAATTAATCTGTATTTTGGAAAACCTCTTACAGGAGGAAGATCAGAACTGTACAGATTTCTCTGCTAATATTACCATATTCCATCCTCACAGGAGTCCATGAGACTGGTACACTTTTGTCCAGATAGGAAGATTCAGGTGCAGAGACATCAATTACTTTACAAAAAGTTCAAGAAGCTGCGAAGTGGCAGATTTGGAGTCTGCACTTAGAAAAATTAGTGAGAAAGCTTCCTATTCTTTCCAAAATATCTCAGCTTCAGAGCTGTGAGCATCTCATTTTATAACTATCTGGCACAAAATGCGATGTTTTTTTTTCATTTTTTGTCTCTAGATTTTGATGCGGTTAGTCAACAATTCTCAAAGCTCAGTGACTTACAGTAAGGTTTACTCTTTCTCACAAGAAATGTTGAGTTTACATCTACTTTCCATCCTCTTCCTTTGGGTTGATTGATGTTGAAGGGGAATTTCAACCTGGGATACACCTTTACTGGCACTAGAAGGATAAAGCAATGACCGAAAGCTTCTGCTTCCTGTATAATGCTTACTTCTGCGATGGCCAAGTCCATGTCAGTGTTGTCTGACAGTCCTCCTGTGGGGAGACTCACTCTAAAGACAGCAAATGTTTGAAGAAACAGCTCAGTGTGCACCTGCACAATGAGGGAACATGCCTTCCTGGACTTCCCCCTACCTCCATTTCTGCTCTATCCCGGTTTTATTGAGCCGGCTCTTCCTTTTCCTCTAGCGTCTAGCTGTGAGCATGTCCTAGGATGCCGTCCAGGGCCTCCTCTCTCTCCTCACTCAAACTCTAGATGACCTCATCCAGCATGGCTTTAATTATACTCAACTCGATGCTGATAACTGTCTAATTTATCTTTCAAGTCTCAATCTCTCTCTATACTCTAACTGCCTTATGTTATCTCCACTTGGAATTCCAATGTGCTGCTCAAACGTAATAATTTTTAAATGGAACTTCTGATTCCATCCCCACCCTGGCTGGCAATCTTCCCTGTTTGAATAAACGGTACCACCCTCCACCCAGTTACTCATAGCAGCAATCTTGGATCCCTCTCTTAGCTCACGTCCACATCAAATTTATCATCAGCCTACACTGCTTACACCTTTCAGATACTTCCCCCAAGCGTCCACATCCTTCTGTTGTAAATGTCAGCATACTAACTCAAGCCACTATCATCTCTCACCTTTATTACTGCAGTAGTCAACGAACTGGCTTTTGTACTCCTTTCCTTTCCCCTCTAAAACTCTTTCTTTAGCTATGAGTCAGCATGACCTTACAAATGTCTTAGATTATCCCTTTCCTCTGCTACTTTCTAAATATTTAACATTGAATCTTGAAAATTTATTAAAAAAAGTTATGTGTTATGATAAGATGAGTTATATGGGTTATGGGTTGCAAAGTCCTGTATAATCTGAAATGTGTTCATTATACTGGGTTGAATAGTTTCCCCTCAGAATTCATGTGGGAGCTCAGAAAGTGATCTTTGCAGATGTAATCAGTTACACTAGCATGGGGCCATGTTGGATAAGCATCGGCCCTAAATATAATATGACTAATGTCCTTATAAGAGGGAAGAGATATAGACAGGAGGAGACACGCAGGGATGAAGGTCATGTGAAAACAGAGGCAAAGATTGGAGTCCTGCAGTTATAAGTCAAGGGACATCCAGGATCACCAGTAACAACCAGCGGCTAGGAGAGAGACAAGAACTAGATGTTCCCTCAGGGTCTCCAGAAGAAGAATCCCTGCTAACACCTTGATTTTGACTTCTGGTCACCTGAATGATGAGAAGATCACTTTCTTTTGTTTTAAGCCACTCTGTAGTAATTTGTCCTGCCAACCCCAGGAAACAAGCTCAGCCTCCTCTTCTTGCTCATTTCACCCTTGTCCTCATGGAAAGATCCAGCACAGGCCTTCATTTTGCCACATATCTAGTCTCAGCTCAGGGCATTTGAACTGGATCCCTCATTGTGAACCTGTCCCAGGACTGGATCCATTACATCCCTCCATTCCCGCCACTATAACCTCTGATGTTGGTTCTACATGTTTTCAGAAATAGCTTGACTTAGATGTCTTCAGGAAGTGTCCATTACATTTAATTTATTGTGTCACTCATTTCTATACCAAAAACAAACAAATGAAAAGCACATGCACACACACATACGCACACAAAACAATCCCAAAGCAAGGATGCACTTATGTATGAAGCATCTTTAAGCAGTAAGATTTAGTTGGTTCCAAATGTGGGTCAGATGAGAAGTGGGTTGTGTAGGGTTTACAAATTTAGTCCATCATTTCATTAAATTCCAGGATGAACTGATGCCCCAGTTTTCTGTCTTTAAAAACCAGTGGCAGTGTGCACCCTGGTGACCTAGTGGGCTTGTACACTCAGGGAGCAGTCCCACCTACATCCCAGGCTCCAGGTTCAACACTTGGGTCCAGGGGTGGGGGTGGAGAATGACCAATGTAAACAACGAATTAAAATAAATAGGGGGCTTCTTCCTCTTCCCCCTTCCTGCCTGCCTACTGGCCTTCATTCCTGCCTGCACCTTTCCTTTAAAAAAACAAAGGCAAAAATCTAGTGGCAGTGAATTCCCTCCTGCTGTGATGATGTCACAGAAACAGAGGGGCTCCTCCACGTAGGCATGAAGGGATTTCCTGGGTGAAGGTAGTCAGCACTCTCCGAGAAAATGCATTGGGAAAAAGCAAAAGTCAGAACTCAAGACATACGTTTTACATAATTTCTAATGTGAAACTTTTCTGGTGGAGGTTCTGATAATTCTCTAATTTGGATTGAAAGTCCAGATGCATGGCTATTTTGATTTCAGGGCAGAAGCAGCAAGATGTCAAGGTGAGCTTGTAAATTAAACTCTGACGAAGAAGAATATCCACATGGTTTTCACTCGTCTGCCTTGGTCACACCAGGCTGTAGCCCAAATCCATTCCCGAGGCAAAACATTAAAGATGAACATTGGAACCAAATTGAATAATATTTGTAGCTTGCGTTGCATATTTCTGTGACTACGCATTCTAATTTTTTAAGTAAGCTTATTCCAATTTTTTAAGTAGGCTTGATTCTTAAATCAAAGAGCTTAGTGCTCTATAGTTAAACGTCAAAAGTGAGTTATGCCTCATTGTTACAGGTTAGTAACTGGTACTACAACCAAGCCAATACATCAATAATATTGGTGATGAAAGACTTACAGGCACACCCTGGTACCCCAGTGGTTACATTCTGCAGCTCCTACTGGCACAATCCACATAGAACCTAAGGACCTGGGTTCTCAGCCCAGGACTGGGGAAATAACCAACACAAACAACTTAATGGATGGATCAATCTTTCTTCTTCCTTCTTCCTGTCTGCCTATCTTCATTCCTGCTTGCTCCCTTCCTGTAAGTAATTGAAAATAATTCTCAACAAAAAGGAATTATAATATGACCTAACAACCCACAACCTCTGTTGAGTGGTGTCTTAGATTTTGATGACATGCACACCCACAGCGATGTCTCCCCATAACAGTGATCCTCTGCTGGGAATTCTCTCTGGTGGCATGGAAGCTCTTTGAGTTTCTGACTTCACTGCGGAGGACATTCCTACCTAGAGGCTCTCCCTGTGTCCTGCGCATGCACTGCAGCACCTGGGGGTCACGTGAGTGCCTTGATGCCGTCCCCCATGTGATTGTTTCCATAGTGTCTCTGCTCTCACAGAAAAGAACATTCAAACTCTATGGTGCATAGCCATGGCATGATCATGGTTATTCCAGAGTTCAGCTTTTTGAATTCTGATAAATATGCTTTCAAACATTTAACCTGTTTCCTACAAAACTGGGAATGGATCTCTACTTTCTGCTGTTGATATGAAACCAGAGGTACCTGAGGACAGACCAGCCTCCGGGGCCTACATGCCCTCAACTCAGGTAATTACCAAGTTGTGCTGAATCTGGAGAATGGGTAGAACAGATGACTTGCATGACAGTAATTTATTCAGTCCTACTGCAAACAGCGTCTCGGGGAGGGCTGACTATTTTTCAGCAGCTCTGGATGTTGCAGGCTGGGGGCCTGTGGGTTCTTCAGTCCCTGGGACCAGAAATCAGTCAGGCACAACCTTAGACAAAAGCTTTGTAGGAGCTCACATGAAGGTGTCAGCAGGAGGAATAGAGTCCAACATTGCTTCACGGGGCCAGGGGAGGGGAGGGAGACCCATACATTGAGAGTCAGCAAGGAAGATAGAGTCCAAGACTGCTCCTTTAGATTGAACACAGGCTGAAGCTTTTAAACTGTCCTTCATACCCTTGAAGGCCCTGCAAGGGGCCTTTCTTTGAAGTCAGTGGTTGATAGTGACTGTGATCTGGAGTCTCAGGAGCTATACTACTTTTCGGAGATTTTGTTTTTGTTCCCAAAATGCTTGGGAACAAAACTGAAGAAACAGGTGACTCATGCACTCCCCATCCCACCATCCCCCCTCACTTTCCCTCCTTTTGCCTGCACTGGCAGAGGAGAGATTTGAGACCACAGAGCGGCTCTGAGAGGGAAGTATTTGAGGCTAAGTTATGGACTGTGATGGAGGGGATTCCCAGCTGGAGCTGTGGACATCTGCAGACCCCCCGGCTGAAGGTCAGGAGGCCCCTGGTGTGTGTTTAAGGAGGGCTCTTGTGTGGCAAGGACTGGTGGAGCTGGGCTGCAGTTAGTGCTATGATTCCTGAGTGGCACTTTCTCATCCACTTACTTTTCTTTGCGAACTTACTTTATTTTCTTCACTAAATCAGGGGATGGGAACTGGTGGTTACAAAATTCTAAGGGACGTGGGAAAGTAAGGTGCATGGAATAAAGTCAATGTTAATATGGCGATTAACCATTCTCTAAAGCAGGCGGTCCTAAAAGGAGGAGGGGGTTTGTTCCTGGATCTTATTCCACTTGTCACACAGAGTTCTGGGTGAGATCTGATGCCCTTATTTGAGATGAGTCATCTGAGGCCTGGAAACATTAATAAATCTGCCTAAGGGTGCACAGACCTAGGAAGTGGTGGAGGCCAAGGACGAGAACGCTTGTCACCGGGAATTATGTACATATACATAATCTTCTAGCCCTAAGTCCACAAGTCCAGTGTCCATAGGTGCGGGGCTGTTCACTGCTACACCCAACTTCACGTAATCTAAAATCTCTGAGAGGAGACAAGAATGCAGTGGGGTTCTTTTAATTGGTTCTCGGAGAGCAGATTGCCAATCGCCTAGCATATAAAAGAACAATAAATATGAAAGAAAGAAGAAAAACTGGATTTCAAAGATGAAAAGTGTTTGAAACAACCGTGCGCAATAATAAATTCTTTGTGAAAAAGAATTTTCTGCACCAGATTTTAAGACTGGAATGTGTGAAACAGCAGAATTATTTTTATTATGTTTGCTCCCTCCAAGGGTCCCCTTGGAGAAAATGGTGCAGTGTGTATCCTCTCTCCGGGGTGTGATAGATGCTTCCACTGTGAAAGTATATTACCCATTCTGGAATAAAAGGCAACCCTTAGGCATCGAACCTCAAGAGGGCAAATCGTTCTGTCTTCCATCTCCACATTCTATTTCTTTCAACAACTTTCTGGTTAATCTTTTTCTGAGTTCCACTTACAAAATGAACTAAAGCAAATTTAAATCTTGTGCCTCAATTGAAAATAAGCATCAGTGAATTCTCAAAAGCTTTTACTTACACTTTTCTGTCTTCGAGAAGTACTAAACTAAATCAAAGATTTTCCTTTAATTATTATAATTCAACCCTTTGATTTATTGTGTTCATTCTATAGTAGCTAGAAGACATTTTTCAATTGTTCTTTATTGAACAAATGCTTTTTTAAAAAAATAAGTACAGAATGTCACATTGGAATGATCTTTCAGTCAAGTAGTTCTCAAGTCGGACATGTACTTCAACATTGTTTTATGCCTGAATATTCTAAATACTCAGAATATATCATGACAAATATTGACATCAAAACATAAGGTTATTTGTATACTTTTGTATGAATTTAATTTAGTCTTCTTTATATTTCTGCTCTTCAAGGTAACTTCAGTATCATTTGCTGCAATTTTTTCAGAAAATTAAAACCCAGAACGAGAATGTGAAATAAGACTGGTTTACCCTTTTCTTGTGCTATACACAAACACCAACTCAAAATGGATTAAAGACTTACATGTAATACCTGAAACTTGCAAATTTCTAAAAGAGAACAGGAAAATTTCAGGATATTAGTTTTGGCAATTATTTCTTGGATCTGACACCAAAAAACAGAGACCGTAAAAGTAAAAATAGAGAACTGGGACTACATCAAGTGAAAAAAAAACTGGTTCTGCAAGGAAACAATCAACAGAACCAAAAGGCAAGCCTTAAAATGGGAGAGAATATTTGAAAGTTATAAATGGTGACAAGAGGCTAATATCCAAGCTTAAAAAACAAGTTCTACAGTTCAAGAATGAAAAAATAAACATCTAATTTAAAAATGGACAAAGGACTTGAATAGGATTTTCTCTAGGAAGACACATACGTGATCAACAGGTGTATGGAAAGGTACTCGGCATCACTCATCATCAGAGAAATGCAAATCAAAACCACACCGGGAAACACATCAGATGTATTAGCATGACTATTTAAAAAAATAAAAAGATAGCATGTGCAGGTGAGGATCTGGAGAAATTGAAACCTTTGCATGTTGCTGGTAAAAGTGTAAAATGATTCAGCTGCTATGGAAAACAGTAAGAAGGGTCCTCAAAATGTTTAAAAAAAAAAAAAAAAGCAACAAATGATCCAGCAATCTCACATCTGGATATAAATCCAAGACAATGGAAATCAGGATAATGAAGAGATATCTGCATTCTCATTTCATACAGCATTATTTAAAGCAGACAAAGTACAGGAATAGTCTAAATGTTCATTGACTGAAAAATAGATCACGAAAATGTGCTACATATATTCAATGGACTATAATTTCCCCTTTATAAAAAGAAAGAAAACCTGTCCCCTGTGACCTCATCGATGAACTTGGAAGACATTATGCTAAATGAATAAGCCAGTCATACAAAGGCAAATGCGATATGATGACATGTATAGGAAATATCCAAAAGAGAAAAAAATCATAGCAGCAGAGAACAGAACGATGGTTGCCAGGTTTTGGGGGAAGGTGAAGAGAGGGAGTTATTGTTGATAGATATAAGTTTTCAGTTATTTAAGAGTCAGCTCTGGAGCTCTACTGAACAACATAGTACCTTGTAGCTAACAGTATTGCATTTTACACTAAAAATAATATTAAGAGAGTAGATCTCACCTTAAGTGAGAAACAAAAAGGAAAAACAAAAAACAAGGGCATGGGAAATCTTCTGGAGACGATATATGCTTATTAACTTTTTATAGTCATGGTTTCTGGTTCTACACATATATCCAAACTCAGTGAATTTTAAGTCCTATACCTTAAAATGTTTGCAGAGATGTTTTTTTCTTTTTGTATATCAATTATATCTCAATTAAACTTTTCTTTTTTTAAGAATTTGTTATTCTCTAGAAAAACCACTACAAGAGGGAAAATATGTGGCTGGGAGATTTTCACATAGTCCGTCTGAATATACCAATATTATGAACTTCTTTTTATACAGAAGTCTAACCTTAAAGTGACAGGATTTCATTTCATGTAAGTTTCCACTTAGAGTTGCCTTTAGTCAAAGGGATGGGATACTACTCAAGTGGAGAGAAAAGATCTTTGGATATTGAACAGTGGGGAAGGTGGGTCTTTGTAGTCTGAAGTTAGCAAATATTTTTGGAGGATAATAACATACATTTTAGAGAATCATGGTATTTATCCAGGCAGCAATTAATGATGTATTATTTTGTGGAGGCTTTTCCTCCTCTTAAGTATGAACATGCAATGTTGTCATATTGCATTATATGTCCTGTTACGTGGACTGATTTCCTCACACTCTCTATATAGCTATTTCTGTGATAATTGGATGAAAGAAAGACAGTTATTTTAACATGACCTAGCTTAAGAATATTTGTATCTCTTTTTATTGTTACGGAAGCATGGTCTTAATGTCAAAATAATATTCCGTATCAAAGTTAGTAGATGATGAGATGAAGAAGAAGATGATGATGATGATGATGACGATGATAATATTGACAGTAATGAGCATGAAGGTATTGCAATTTCACTGTGGACCCCCAATAGCAGATTTCAATCTGGGCTTGCTCAGAATTTGCAACAAAGGAATTTACTCAAGCTTAGTAAGCAGGTATATCTGAATACCTTCACTCTAACAATATCCGTGTCCAGCCCTACACCCTCAACCTAACAGAGGATATCACTTGCCTTGGGGGTCCAAGGGCGACTGTCCCTAAACCATGGCTATCCCTTCATAGCATAAAGATCACATAAATATAACTCCTTCCTCCCTCATTTTGTCTTCTAGTCTATGTTCCTCTTTGCTCAGTTATTTTTTTTCCTAAATCTGTACAATGACTTCCAAATAACTTTAGCGTATTTAATCACCCCCACACCACACCCGGCCCCGAATCTCAACAAACCTGAACATTTTGGCCAAGTCACACCATTCTAACTCACGTTTTGACTGAAACCCACAGTTCTCTCCACCTTACCATAGCTGGCTCCTCAGCTTTGGTTTGGTTAGGCTACATATTTTCCATTATTTAAACTGATGAAGGCAGCTACTTTAAAATCTCTGGCATGTAAATTGTTCTTTCTCCCATACAATGGTGGTGTAAGTATAGAGTTCTGCATATGCATCTATGAATACTGATTAAATTGAGACAGAATGCTTTGGGCTGTAATTTTGATATATACATTTCAATGGTGCATCTGTTGTAAATTAAAGAAAGTGAGTATAAGAATGAAGAAAAATCAAAATAACTTCCCCTAAAGAAATTAAAATATTACCAACTGATCTTATTGGCCTATTCATAAAACAGCCTTTACCTCATTAATTCCATCTCTCATCTTATGAGTACTCTAGAGATTGTCTCTTTCCCAAACTAATCCTAAATGGGAGGTGGGGTTCCAAGTGTCCTTTTGAACATCCTTTTCATGTCTTGGAAGCATGATTCATGTGTTAAACTTTAAATTGTCATTTCATCATGTGTCTCACAAATATTACATTATCCTGATGACTCACTCTTGTCAGTTGGAGGTTACTTCAAATGGCAATGATTTCATGCTGGCTCCATATGCATGAGACTTTGGCTTTCATGATTTTTCTCAATTTACTCCAGCAGTTTAGAAAGGTGCAGATGGAAGTCAACACACTGAATGCTTAAAAAGAAGTGTGTAAGTTGTTAATGCAGGAAGTAAGAGTTGTTTCCTAATATGTACAGAAGGTTGTTTCTTTTTCTATTAGTTTCCAAATGAAACAAAATCTTGGACCTCTGCATTTCCCTGCAGTAGTTAAGCTGATACAGCAGATACTTTGGTTTTAATTATTTATGGATGAGCCATGTGAATTCCCTGCCAAAAGTAGCAAAGGGAAAATAATGGCTGGTATTTCACAACTGACCTTGAATCCAGCTCTGATTGGAATTAATTACCCAAAGTTTTAAAGTCTCAGCTTCCTCTATTGGTGGGAATTTTCTTCCATGGTGATAATGAATAACCCTATTGTCTCACCACAAGCTTTTCTTATCTTAAGTATTTATTTCACAAAATTTGGTATATCTGATCTTTGCAGAGAAAACATTATTAATTGACTTTATTCTTTCCCGTAATTTCTGCATCGTATGTTAGCCTGATTTAGCCCTCACCATTCCATTAATGCCAGCTGTGATTTTATAGAATGATTGCTTGTGAAAATGAACTCAGTTTCGTATTGACTTCTAAAATGTTTTGTCAGAAGGTACATCTTGTGTCCTATCCCTTTCTTGTGATTTTTTTTGGTCAACCTGGTATACATCAGAAAGGGAATAGGGGAAATTAATATCCCTGCTCCTTCTAATTAGCAATCAGTCTTCTAAGGTAGAAGAGGTGGTCAGAACAGGGATGATGGTACTTCATTAATATACAATTGCATCTTTAGAAAACATTTGCTTTGAATGGTGCGGTGGCTTCTCATCTGTTTAAGGGCTTGCTTGGTTTGTGTGCACTTGAATATTGACAAGTCTGTTGCTGCCAGCTTTCCAGGTGTATTCCCCAGCCTCCGAATCAGTGCAAGCCTGGGAGCAGATCATTGGTAGCTGGGGGCAAAGGTTCCATGAGAGGAAACTTCCCTGGCATTAAAATGAGAAGAGCCATGCTGGAACACTGAGCGAATTCATTTATAATAAACAGTAATTAAACAGGGATTATTAGGGTGGCACATTTACGATGTGAAAAGAGACATTGTGTCAACACCTTATAAAGTCTCAAAAGTTATTTAGCTGAAACAGTTGCTCTGGGGCTAAAGAACAAGGCTCTGTTCCAGGGAAGATGCAAGTTTTCTGCTGATTGTAGTGAAAGACTTTTCAGGATGCGTTTTTGGTTTTAAGTGTTTAGCAGGCTTTCCCAGGGTTTCATTTATAATGTTGGGGCATCTCAGAGACATTTCTTATCATGGCATCTGTCTCATAAACAACCCTTGTCCCTTTCAAAAGATATCATTAACAAGGACACACAGTAACTGCATGTTTGTGTTTTGGATACAAATCCCAGGTGCCCCTTTGTCTCTGTCCTTTATCTCTACCTTTTGGCTTAACTCTTTCAAACTCCTGACCTCATCTATGGCTGAGACGATCATGCTAATTTCAAACAAAGATAATTAGGTGTGTGTGATGCTGTTTGTGTTCAATTGAGACCCTTTTCTCCCTCAATAATTGTGTTGAAACAGAACTCCTTCATGTCTTAGGTTCCAGAGTTATCTTGGTGAATGAATGCTCCTTGATGTGTTAATGGAGCTGAGCTGGAAAGATAACCCTACCCAGTAATTCAACATTCATGTGGTCTTCTGGAAACATTTCTGTTTAAAAAGCTTCTCTAATAGTATGAATTTCAAGTTAGAGAGGAGGGGATACCAGCACCACAGTTGTTGAATATGAGCCCCTAGAGGGATATTTCACCTGCACATTAGACTGACCCTGTGGGAATGGTAGAATATTTCAGTTTGAGTGATTTTAAAAAGAGAGGGAGCAGGTGGAAGAGAGACGGGAGGAAGAGAAAAGAACTACATTTCCCTGTTAATGTATTGACATCATTTTCTAGAGTTTTATTTGGAACCTGCAAAAATATTTTACTCCTTAATTGATAAAATGCCCTTTGGATAAACTAATAGTCATATATGAGTCAATGTTGCATTTAGGTCATATTCATTTTGTTCTTACTACATCCCAAGAAACTTTTTAGTGTTCTGAACTAAGGTCAGTAAAATAGCAAATCCATCTTCTGAAAGGTTTTTAGCTAGGGAAACAAATACTACCAGATTTGTCATTTTAAAACCCTATATGATGATCGCAGTAAATCAAGTTTAAGTAGTCTTAAGTATATATAAACAAAATATCCATCCCAAGGAAAGTAAGCCAGATCACTGTCTGTGACTTTTCCTTGATTTGAAATATGGTCATTTTTAGGTGAGAGAAATTCAGAAGATACAAAGGCTTGCTCATGAAACAAGATGTGGTAAACCTCTCCCAAAGTCCTTCTCCCAACTAGAGCACTTACATTTAAAAACTCTACTGAATAATAATTTCTATCAGGAGAGGTGATTATGCCTGCAGATAAGAGAAGCTCAATAAAAAAATTTAGGAAGGATGGAGATTTAGCTTTTTGCTCTACTTTTATAGACAGAGAGAAGAGTTTCTAACAGATAAAGTATTGCAGAGGAAAATAATAAATTTTCAAGGTTAGAGGATCCTCTAGGGGAAAGATGTAGGAAAGTTAAGGACAGACTAGTAAATTAATAACAATAGAGGAACAATTCAAATTATAGGTGTTGAAAGTTCTTGAATAGGAGGACACTTGTGAGTGAAGAGTTTGGTCAATGTAGATGACAAAGAAAAATGGGCTTCGAAATTGCAAAGTTCTCTTCTTTTGCCCCTCCTAATAATTAGACTAATGTTTGTGGAACATATACCAACATTATGAGCTTATGCCTTCAAATTTATATTGAGTATCAAAAGTTCTCTCATTAACTTTCCAACCTCCAAATTTTTCCCTGAAACTTTCTAAGTGGATATCTACGGACTAGCCTGGAAAATGAATTTGCTCAAGGATCCTTCACTGGGATCTAAGCAAAAGAGAAAGAGGATTCCTTGTAAGGTCTGGCAAATAAAATTGCCCAAGAGTCTTTATGACAAGAACATTTTTAAACCAGAGTTACATGCACATGTTGCTTGATAAAGAAACTATAATCACAGTAGAGTGTAGTAGAAAATGCCTGAACATGGAAGTCAGGCAGATCTTGGTTCAAATCTAAGTTCAATAAATTACTAATTGTGCGACCTTCATAAATTGCCATAATAGACACATTGTGCTACTTCCATTCCATTTTTCTTTGACAAACTAAGAATAACAACATGATTTCCTTCCTTACGACATTAGATTGCCCTTTCCTTCAATTTACTTGAGTCAATGTTTATGTAGACTTCTTGCTCTGAAAAATTGTAGTTAGTGAATTAATTCCATTGCCATTCAGAATAAATGTACGGGTAAGTTCTACCAAGTCAGTTTTACAATTTATCAGACAACCCAAGGGATTAACTATCATTGGTCCTGAATACACTGAATTACTCTCAAAACTCAGTGAGTTTATTTCATCAGAAAACAATGCCTAATAGCAGGCAGAAGGGGGAAAAGGGATAAAACAATTTATTTACATAAAATTTTCCCTTTGCTAACAGTCTCATATTGCTAACATTATCCCTTATTATTATAATATATTCCTCATTACATTAGTCTCTATACCTAGAGAAATTTTAATGAGCTTTATTGCAATATTCTATGTTCTTTTGTACCTTCATTTGCTTTCTCTACTAAAAGTTTTCTGCATAACACATATATTAAACAAAGGGAAAATCCAAAACTATGATAACATATACTTTTCTCAATGACACTATATTATATAGCATGTATTATGTATGAGTCTTTTGCTCTATGGCTAACATGCAAAAGGAAGAGGAATTTTGAAAACTTATGCTGAAAATATACATCTTTTTGTGAACCTATTGCTACAAGGTCCAAGTTTTTCAAACAACAAACACACATAAAAATCCAAAACCATACAGAAAGGTATAAAAATCATGAGAAATTTTAAAGCACAAATTAAACAAGAAAGAATTACTGTTCATTTGGTCTCCATTTGTAATGAGTAGTTCATTTACTTGTGTTTATGAACCAAAGGAGAGAAATCCACTAACCATAGGATCTCTTGGTCAAATTGAGCAACATTGTATCTTTCAAAGACCATTTTTAACACAGTAGCTTTTATGAATGTTATTTGAAATGGAGAGCAAATATATATTAAATATATAGATAATTCTTCCTCTTATAATTTCATCAGGGGATAACAGAAAATTCAATGAGAGTAGCTTCATTCAAGATACAATATCAGATATTTATCTATATCTATATCTACCTGTCTATCTATATGTACCTTGAGGTAGACAATAGGTTATTCTCCAAACATGGAGTCACTCTGGCAACAAGAATACTATAACTGTATGTTTTGAAGTTTGTAGAGATTATGAGTATTATTAGTAAGAACACAGATTTCTCACTTGTCTTTAATTTAAAATATACTATGAAATGACAATATCCTTCCATATGTTATTTTAGTTATCTATACATTCATCAGACTATCCACCCACTTATTTCACATATCTGCCCATCGACCATCTATCCATCCATTCATTCATTTATATGAAAATTATCTATGGAGTGGCCACTCTATGTTGGGAAATAAACTATATGCTGGTAATACAAAGATGAATACAATAAAATCCCTGATTTGAACTTAAGATCATAAGAAAAAAAGACAAGTGTACAGGTAAACAAAAGTTACAGAAGTACAATGTGGTAAGTGTCTTAAGAGACATATGCTATCTTTGAGAAAAACTTTGGGAAAAGTATTTCCATTTACCTGACTGCTTGGGATTGAAGGTGGACAAAATAATCAGGATACAATCAATACATTAGTTGGAATTTGAACTAAACGAGTGATTATAGAGGACGAGAAGCTATAGGTGCAAAAGATGTAAAATGCTAAACATGAGGCATGAGAAAGCAAGGCTAATTTAGACGAAGCAGGCTGCTTGGAATGACTGAACTTCAGGAACATGCAGTGAGAGATGAGGTGCCTGAATCGTGGAGGAACTTGTTAACATATTGAGACGTTTGGACTGCGTTTGTATACAGCCTTTCTGAAACTTGAGTAACATATGGATGTCTTTTAAAAGAAAATGCCTCTTATGACTTCCATTGTTCAATTATTTTTATCTAATGCTTACTTACACACACGTAGAAAACAAAGTACAACTCCTTATATATAGAAGTGTTACATAACCAAAACAAATTTGTCAGTTAAAAATAAATGGAATTATAAAACTACTACATTCAGTGTTGAAGTGATGAGACTTTTCTTTTTGGCTAAAACTCCACCCTGGCGTGGAATGCTCTTAATTGTTTTAGTGCAGGTGCTTTTACTCATGGATATATGCCCTAATAGAGCTCTCTTCTCTCGCCATGTCTCTCCTGACACTACGGGGAGACCTTTGCTTGCTTGTATCCCATGGTAGGATGCCATTTGGGTTTAAGCCATTAAGTTCCCATTGTCCTATGTTTTTCTTAAACACGGCAATAACCTTAGTGTCCCTGGTTACCAGTAAGACTGCTTTGCACAGACTGCAGACTGCAGGAAGTGAAATCTTGTAGCGTAAGATCTTTGTTGTCCTTAACATATGTATTTTTTTGGAATTATCATTTTTAAAACGCACAACTTATAAATTCACAAAGAAGTTCAGGACCTCTGAGACTGTGGTCATGGATATATATTTGAGGTATATTGCCAGAGACAAAGAAGAGAGACTACAGAAGGGGAAATGTAGACAAATAATTCCTTGGGAAAGCTTACACTGCAAACAGTGAGAACACTTGAACTAATGTAGGCAAAGGTTGATGAAGAATTTGTAGCATCATGGGAATAGGGAGGAAAAGAGATTTGAGAGTGATAGGACTATAATTGATAGGACTTGGTCTCAGATTGGATGTGGGAGTTCAGGTAATTGAGAATTCAAGATGATTCTTATATTTCTAGCATGGTTTCTTGGGCAGTAGGGGATCCTATTAGCTGATAGAGAGAATTTTAGAGACAGAGTAGGCTGTGGGTGGAACACGAGATTGGTATTGGATATATTCCATCTGAAATGCAACAGCTGTGATGGAGTGGACAGCTAGAAATACGAGCCTGAAGCTTAGGGAAAGAAACTGGGCCATGTTAGAGGTTTGGTCGTCATCGGCATGCCTGTGGTCCTTGTGGCTTTAGGCTTGTAGGAGAGTCTTAGAAGGAGAGAGCATAAAGAGTTGGGAGAAAGCCGAAGATGGCCTCCCAGTAGATAGATAAAGTTCAAAGTGGGTGGAGGGAAGGACAACTCCAAATGAAGGCTGCTAAGGGCCAGTTAGAGAGATGAGGAGACTGGGAAGCGTAGGCGTCCTTGGTGATAACTGAAGGGCACCGCTGTGTCTTCCCTGAATTACAGCAGCAGGCTCCTGAATTACTGTTCTTCTCTACCATGGTGGGCTTGTTAAACCTAAACTGTTTCTTCTCCTTAATAATCCAATATGTTTAGTAGACATTCATGCCTTTCTCACTAATTTTTAATTTGTGGTCATTTACGTCACATTTTCTGCATGTATATGTTTTAAAACATGGATTGTCAGGATACATTGTCATATACACAATGAAGCAATGAAGCACGGAAGTACAGTCCTTCCCTTTTACTCATTTTTCAGTTTTGAGTAGGAATTTCTTCTTTCTTGACCTGCTCTCTCATGAAGATTTGTATGTTGCTGATTTCCAGATATCTTCCCCCCAGTCTCTATACCTATCTCTATATCTATCTCTCATCCATCCATCCATCCATCCACCCATCCATCCATCTGTCATCCTGAGTTAAATTTAAATTCAATAAACTCCTTGCATTCTCCACTTGGCTCCCCAATAGACATTCAAAGTCTGCAGTTCCCAAATTTGTCTTTATTCCAAGTAGCGCTGAGCAAATAAAATTGGCAATAATCTTTTATTTCTCTCCTACTCTCATCCCCAACATTAAATCATCAGTGAATTCATAATAGTATATTCTGAATCCAAGTATTTATTTCTTCCAGGATCCCATTAACTCTCACTTTGATGCTTTCCCACTCTTCCACATACATGGCCTTGCAGTGTGTTTTTCACCCAGACATCTGAACAATGCTAATAAAAAAACACAAATCAAAACTCCAGTTATATTACTGCTGACCTGAAATCTTCTAATAACTTGCCACTGCATTTAGTATAAAATTAAGCTTCTTATCATGACGTGTAGGATCCTATGAGACCTAATATCATTGAATGCTTTGATCTCATTCTCATTAGGCCCAACTTCATTGAGCTTGGTATGTTCTTGAAAAAGGCATTGTGCTTTATGCACCTAGGACCTTCAACTTGCTGTCCCATCTACCTTCTCTCTCTCTCAGCTGTGCACAACTGCTTTCTTCTCACAATTCTGGTTACAGACCACATAAGACCCCCTTGGGTACACCTTTCCTGTCTCCATATTTGAGGCAGCATTTTGGCCTATCTTGGGTCACTCAGTCACAGTCCCTCTTAATTCAGTAGAACACGCAAGGTTAGAGGAAGAATTATTTGCAGTGTTTGGGATGTCTGGAGGGCAATGGAAAGGTATAGATGATGGACATCATATGTCTGGGTGTGAAGCCTATTTTCTCTTGGCAACGTGGATAATATCTGAGTACTTCTGAATCTTTAGCTATCTCACCCAAAAGAGAGAAATGATTCTCACAGTAAAGAAGAGAATTTAGTGAAAGCAAATAAGAACGTGTCTGATATAGTTCATATCCTAACACATAACAATAGCTTATAAAATGGAATTCCTTTTTCCTAATTCTTATTTCTATTTTTTTGCTTTTTCTTGTGGAATTGTTAAGTATCCATTATATTAGATATCACAGAAATTGTGGCTATTATCATGAGCTTGTCCTGTTTTCCAGTTTCATATTGTATGAAAATGAATGGAATATTCTGAAATGACAGTTATCCAAGTCACCAGCAAAGGTTTGGAAAAAGACCAAAGACTGAATTCTGCCCAGAATATTCTCCTGGGAACCTCTGTTAACTCTATTCAGGAGATCCCAGCAGTCATGAACATGGAGGTTAGTTTAGAAAAAATATCAGAGGAGGCTTTGCTGGGAATAATTCTCCAGGTTCCACAGAGCACTGCTTCATTTGTTCTTCAATATATGGGCCTGATCATGACCTTGCAGCTTTCAAAGCACATTTCTCAACCACCTATGAACTGGTCCTTTGCTTGTGGATTGATTTGGCCTAAGCACCACCATTTGTATATATTAAAATCAGAGATCACCCAAGGACAGACCACATGCTTCACTTGATCCTCAGCTTGTTTATGTAAATAAAGTTTAAATGGAATACCACCTCTTCCATCCATTATTTACATATTGATTAAGGCCACTTTCATGCTATATGAGCAGAACTGAGTGGATGCAACAGAGGAAATAGGATTTGCAAGGTCTAAACTCTCCACGACTTGGTCCTTTATGGTAGAACTTCCCAGACCCTTGTTACGCTGTCTAAACCCTTGAACTGCCATCTTTTTAGTAACTAAACATGCGTTGGTTATGTTTTGGGTGTCTACCTCTGGATTCAAGACTGGGAGTGTATAACAGGGAAGCGCAGATGCTTCCATCCTTAAGGAATAGTCTAGGTTATATTGCTAGTCACTTGGTGGAGATAAATGTTCTCATAGGTCTTCGCTCAGTGGCTTCTACTTAGAGGAGAATATTAAAGGAAGCAGCGAAAAACAAAAAGATGCTTCACATATAAGACTTCCCACTATACTCAAAGTTTGTCCTGCTCAAGTCTCCCCAGCATGGAAATTCAACGGTGGGGATAATTCTTAAAGGAAAGAAAAACGCCCTCATCCTAACCTGATTCTCAGTTCAGTTCAAATCCCTGCGCTTGGGGCTATGTAAGACTGACATTTCAGAGGCAGTTTTTATTTAAGACAATTTGTCTCTCAAAAATAAAAAAATATGTATTTTCATGAAACCCTTTTTGTGTTTCATTATACAGTCTGTAGGTGATACTTTTGTGCATAAAAACTATAAATGTCCTTGTTTGACTATAACGGCAGGCTATTGGAGATTACAAGCAAAAAGTAGTAATTGGAATGTGGGTGCATAAATGGTGGAGTTCAAACAAAGCTTCCCCTGAGCTAAGGAGGTGTGTGTGGATGTGAAATGCCATGCACACAGGGCTGAAGTGTGTGAGCATGCTTGTTCTTTTCTTTACACTAAAAAGTCACAGCAAAAGAGGATGTGGTGGTGGGTCAGTTCAAACTCCTAGAAAATGAATAATGGATAGGCTTTCAAATTATTCAATTTGTGACAAAAACCAAATACACAATGACACAACAACTCACTATTTTCAGTCTGCTTCCTGTGGCGACCTGCACCTTTAGTTTTATAGCAAAATATAAAATCTATAGGCTTTCTTTTTCCAACTTGATTTGTTATCATTATTCATTTCTTCTGTGAATAAAATTTTTAGGGCATGTATAAAAGTGAGAGAAAACATGAGCTCAATGAAGCTATATTCAAGCACAGTGTATTTTGTATATTTGTGTGGTTACTTATTGAGATACCTATTTCAAAAATTCAATATATGAGATTTTTAATCTAAATTTATCTTCTCAGTTTTGCTCACTTTTTTCTTTTTTTTTCTTTTTCTTTTTTCTTTCCTTCACCAAAATTAGAGCTTTCTTATTATCTTCAATTTGACCTTGAAATATTTCATAATATTATTGTACTATTATGTACTATTATTATTTTTACTATTCAAGTTTCTAACTCATAAAAAAGCTAAGTTAACCAAAGTTCCTCTTTGGGTGTACCCTGGTGGAGTAGCGGTTGTGTCCACCACCTCCTGTCAGGCATCGTCCACATACATTCCAAGAACCAGGTTTTGAATCCTGGCGCCAGGGAGATCAAACAAGATGAACAACTAAATAAAACAAAGTGTTTCTTCCTCCTCTCTCTCCCTGCCTGCCTGCTCACCTTCATTCCAGCCTGTACCTGTCCTTTAAACACACACACACACACACACACACACACACACACACACATACACACACACACTCCTCTCTGTTCAGTAGTCTACGGTTCTACAGATGTGCAAGTTCTGCTTTGCACAAGTTTTTAAACAGGGTTTGGGTTAATGGAGTCAGAGTGAAAAACCTGTTTCTCCTGCTTTTAGAATCCCCTCCTTCCACACCTCTGCTGCCTGCCTCTGACCGCTCAGAACTCAGATGTCCCTGTTCTGTGCATTTTTCTCCAGCTCTCATCAATGAATCAGCCTTTACACATGACACAGCGTTTTCTGACAGTGCTCAGAGGGCCCTGTGTCATCTTCACAGAAACCTTCTCCTGATTCACTGAGCACCCGGCGTCTATGACCAGGAGACACAGAGTTTGGTGGCACCCAGACGCCCATCTCTCCTCTGCAGCCTAGTGCATCTCACCCTAGACCCCTCATAGCTAGGTCTGCCTGTCCTCCCTGCAGCAGTAATGCTCTGCTCTTCTCTGAGGAAACAGAGCTTTTCCATTTGTAGTGCATTTTCTGTTTCTTTCCTCATTCTTGAGTGAGTGAAGGATTACGGCGATGCTAATAATAACAGTCATGGCGGTGTTGACTCTGTGGAGTGCCTACTAATACCTCAAGCAATGTGACAAATTGCTGACATTCAGGGAGCTATTTCTGTTTTATTTCTTTATTTCTCCCACTCCCCGCTACCCCGGATTTCAAACCCAGACACTTGGGTTTTACGTGGTCCACATCTCAGCCATTTCAGCCACCCGAGTCACAAGGCACCCCTCAGACAGTTCTTTTGACTTCACAGTTTCCCATTAAGGTAGATATAATTGAGCCCAATTTAGAGTTAAACAAAAGTTATTCCAAACGTGACTCTGAAAATGAGTTCAGAACATGTTAAGTTCATGATTTCCTTAATTTTCGATGAAAACATCCCACCAAGGCTGCCTTATTTCATGTACACTCCTGGTTCTGTTCAACTACTCCCTTCATTGTGTAATTATTATAGATCATTTTGGTGACTAAGCAGTGTCAGATGTGGGTGGAATTATAGAAATGCAAAATATGTTCCTCAATCCCTGGTCGGGAGACAAGATTGTCACACAGGAAGCACAAAATGAACATGTAAGGGAAAATGTTAGGATGCTAGGGAATTAACTTCTAATCTAAAGATGTTTTTGTTTTGTTTTAACCTTTGCTTTTCAATACTACGCTTTACGTAATTAGAATAATACCCTATTTTACTGATGAGTAGAAACTTGTACAAAATAACTCAGCAATGTCCTGATGTTCCCGCAGCTGGTGTGAAAAACGGTGGAGTTGAGATTCCGTCTAACTCAGGACGCTTCTAGATTCCCCATCTCCATTTGCGTTTTTAAAGAAATCTCTATGCTGATTATTTTGTCCAGCTTCCTGACACACTGAAAGTGTTTCAATCAACGTAAGTTGGAAGCAGTTGCTTTGGTTTCGTTTGATGATCGGACTCGAAGAGATCAAGGATGAAAATGGGACCCAGAAGCCAATAATAAAGTGATTGCAAAACTGCTGGAGTGTTCTTCCAAACAAATAACTGTCTTCCTTTGTACATTATCCAGGGATCTATTGTTATGCTCTCCAGTAGAGTCTTCCAACTGCTATTAACAATTAATTTCCTATCTTTGTTTTAGAGTCATCAAGAACGGATCTTTTCCTTTATTTTTCTCTTGGTGCAGCCCCAGCGATAAACATTTTTTTACATCTGAATGAAGGAACAGAGCAACACATGTGCAATTCTTTTCTCCCCTTCCCATCAGGATAAGATCATGGTCGGCTAGACCATTTCTTTATTTTTTTCACTCCATTCTCTGGTTCATCTAGCAGTCATCAACCTCCTGGGTGGGGTGGGGGAGGCAAGAACATGAGGGAAAAAAGCTTTGTCCCTCTTTCTATAAATTTAAGCCCATTTCCTCTTGTCCTTCCCCAGGAGTAGGCTTCTATTTCCATGTACATTTGTGCTTCAGAGGGCAGTCACCCCTTCACTGTAGTTTCTTTTCTCCAGTGCGATACTGTGCTCCCCTGACAGATCTATGGTCACAAGAAGAAAGTGACGAGAACTGCATTCCAGAGACTATAAACTAATATTTTATGGATCACTGCAATGAAAGTTTGGCCCACGAGTGTAAATCACACCTTGGATATGCACAGGGTAGGGTCGGTATTGACGACATTGTGAATGTATCATCCAACATGAAGCAATTGATAGGAACCTTCCTAACTGGCATTTGATGATAATTAGACTGAGGGGAAAGCACGTCCCTCCGGACTCTGTGAAGTGAGGACATTTATAGCCAAGAAATTGATCCTGTAAACTATGGTGCAGTCATGTTTCTCTTCTTTGTACAAACAGCTTCAGAGCAGTGAATTATACTGTTATAAAGGCATGCCAGTGACCAATATATATTTTTAACATGGACAATTTGAGTTTGAATTGAAATTCTAATGTAGCAGTATGCATGATACATGAAAATAATTAAAATGTTTCTTTATTAATTAAATGTTACGAAAACACTAACTTAAAGTCAGTTTGCTGATTTAGTGAAAGACAGGGACTGCATTATTTTTCTTCCCCTTTTCCTATTTGCCTTCCTTCCTCCTTCTCCCTAGCTCTCCCTCTCTTTCTCCCTCCCTTCCTTCCTTCCAATGATTTTTTTCCCACTTTCCATATAAGAGTAATTATAAATAAAATGCATCTGAATATATTAGTTCCCTTTTGCAAGCTTTGAAACTAGAAGGCAGAACAATTTGGACATGCGTCTTCCTGAGTAGGTCATCTCTGAGTGAAGGAAAGTATCTCCATTTCTTTCTTTCACTCTTCATTCTCAAATGGAAGGAATTTCAGCATAGCTCAGTGGATGGTGTTTTTTTTTTTTTTTTTTTTTTCTGGTTTAAGACTCTGTGTTTCCAAACCCCAGGAGGTTAGAAGGTTACCTTCCCTGATTAATGCAGGAGAAAATATGAGCCTGGAGGGCTCGGCGCCTGGAGACACAGGTTGGTGGAGGTATGGTGCACTTTCAATGAATTCTGATTTTCTAAGACTCATTTGCATAATTTGCAGAATGCGTGTGGTTGCATAGAAACGCTCAGTGCTGCTTTGAGGTTGCTCATCTTCATATTTTGTGCAATTTTGTGTCTATGAATGTTTAATAGGGGTTCCCTGTCCCCCCCACGCCACCCCCTAATCATTTAATCGATGATTCTAATTCATTTGTACTAAGCCCGAGAAGAGGAAAATAGCGGGGGGATGCATAGACGCCTCTCTGGGAAGATTTAAGAGAGTCATCTGCTTTTGAGGAAAGCGCCGAATCTGCCGCCCGTGCCGTTCCCGTGCGTGTGCGTGAAAGAGGGCAGCCAGCGTCCTGTTCTGTTGACCACTGACGATCAGGCCGCCCGGATGCCGGGCAGCACTTTCGAGATTAAAGCGTGTTAGAAACAGAGTGAAAGCTAACCTTCTTATCTTTTTTTATCTTTTGTTTGTGATCAAATCCTGCATTTTTCTCAGTGTAGCATTATTCTATTTTTGTCTGTCGAGAAATTCAGAGGATTGGCCAACCCAGTAGAATGCTCTAGAAAGAAACACGTCAAATTCAGGCGGCAGGGGACATAAGGAGCTGCAAAATAACCGACCGCTGTCGTCGGTCTGCGGAGCCTCTTCGCCCACACACGTAGGTCAAGTCACAATGCAGCTGTAGAGCTAAAGAGGAGTTGTTCCACTTCTCTGAGGTTCTTCAGGCTGGACAGTCATCAACCAGGACCAATAAGAGAGAAGCTCACAGTTAATAGCTTACGTATATTACCCAATTTATCATTTCCTCCACTCTTTGTCCTCCCAGTGAAAGGTTTTAGACGAAAGACAGGAAAAGTGCAGCAAAGTGAGCAAGTGTATTGAAGCAAAGTACACTGTCCTGGGTGAGAATGGGCTGTCCCCAGAGTGGGAGCAGCCTTGGCCGCTTTCTCTTGGGGTTAATGTTTCTTCCCTGGGTCCCCTGCCTTCTTGGGCCCACCCATATGGGCAGGACCTACTCCTGTCCCTCAGGGTGATTGGCAGGTATGGTTCAATGACCTCTCTTCTGGGCTTGTTTTTACCCATGAATGCCTCCCTGCACTCCTCCTCCCTGTTCTCCTCCCCCTCCCCCTCCCCTTCTCCTCCTCTCCCTCCTCCCCTCTCCTCTTTTTCCTTCCCCTCCTCCTCCTCCCCCTCCTCCTTCTTTTTCTGGTGCTGGATTTTATAGGAAGCATCATCTATTTAAGGGGAGTAGTTGATGCAATGACTTATAAGCAAATCCCCCCCTTTGAAGTCCGAATCTGACTTTCCTCATGTGTGGGCTCTAGAGGTCCAGCAACGGACTCCACTTCTGGAGGAGAGAGGGAGAGACACTTGTGTACATGTCCCCATGTCCTTCCTTCAAGCCGGGGCTCACTTCTGTGAGAGTGGCCAGTCCTACTGCTGTGCAGGTTCACCGGAGAGCAGAACTCGAGCCCATCTGCGCCTTGGTTCTTTGTTTAAAGATATTCATTCTGAGTTGTGATGCAGACATCTTCTTGCACATTTGAAAATTCAGAATTATTGACATGCCCTGGTGAAGCAGCGTTGGGGAACAGGCCACATACCCCTGGCATCAGTCCTGGGTGGAGGGGGAAACAGCCTGTGTAAAAAACTAAATAAAAATAAAGCTGCTTCTTCCTCCTCTTCCTGCCTGTCTGCCTGCTCACCTTCATTCCTGCTGTACCTTTCCTTAAAAAAAGAAAAAGAGAAAAAGAAAATTCATGATAATTACTAAAAGGATGAAGACATGCCAAAGGGTGTTAGTCATGAAATTCCCTTGGTTCCTTTAGTCTGCCTGGAGCATTAAGCGGACACACGCACCCTGCTTACAACGCTGCTGTTTCTCCTTCAGTGCGGGTCTGTTCCTGGGCCACCGTGCTAAGGGCGCGTCTGATACAAGTCAGGTTGACTTTCTGTTTGCCTCTGTCCCTGATAAATGAGAAATCCTGTCCTTTGTGCTTAGGCTTGTGTATTATCAAACAGTTCTGCTTTCTCTTAGCACCAGTTTGAACATATTTATTTATCGATCCAGACTAAGAACATATTTTTTAAAAAGAAAAGGTACAGGCAAGAATGAAGGCAAGCAGGCAGGAAAAGAGAGAAGGAAGAAACCTTCTTATTTATTTTTAAATTGAGGTGCTCATCTTGGTTGTTTCTCCCAGTCCTGGGTTGTGAACTCAGGTCCTTTGAATGTGCGGACTGTGGACTGTGCCAACCAAAGGCGGTGGACCTAACCTCTACTCCACCAAGGTGCACCAGGAAAAGACCTTTCATGCTGTGGTTCCTGTGAGTTCTAGTTAAGATCCTATTCTATTTTGTAATAGTGCATTATTTTTTTCCTTATATATCCATTTTTCATGGTTTGCAGTCAGGGCCCTTATATATATACATATATATATATATTTATATGTATGTGTGTGTGTGTATTCTCATATCTCATATATACACCTTTGGAGGCATTTTCTATACTAGGGAGATGTCATATTCCTAGTATTAAACATTTTGACTGTTTTTATACTCTCTTAAAATCACTATTGATTTCGGTGGAATTTTAAAAATTATTTCATCGCTTGAAAACTATCCTATTTGTTTTTCTTTGTGCTGAATTTTATTGATTAGTCATTTGAGTTGGAGCAGATTTCATCCATGGAATGCTCTCTTTCTCAAGTTTTAAAGGTTACTTCCAGAACATGGCTACCCAAATATAAACTTTTTATCCTCTACTTCTAATTCAGTGGGGAATTTCTTTTGGGGGCGGGGTCACGTGGTTGCTGTGGAAGAGGGTTCCTGGTTTTGGTGAAATCTTAGGATAAGAAGAGAAAAGCTGAGTTCAACCTGGCAGTGGTCTACGCTTGTCAGGGAAAAGGTCAGTTGTGACCTCTGGTGCATGCTCTGGGTATGGCAGATCCCTCAAGATCAAATGGATTAAATCAAAGGCTGTGGCATCCAAGTCTTGGTGTTTGGGGCACTGTGGGAGACAGCAGAACAAATTGTCCTTGGGGGCTTCAACCTGAGCCTTCGTGTTTCCTTTAGGCTCTAACGGTGGAGATAAATTTATAAGGGTTCATCTAAACGGAAGGGTTCATAGATAAGTTTTTTGAAAAATTTCATGAAATGAGGCTCATCCTGGAAGATGTGTTGAACAGTGAGATTGGAAACAATATTTGCGAACTTCTAGACCAGTGGCTCTCACTTGGGGCAATCTTCTTTCCCAGGGGACATCTGACAAACTTGGAGACATTTTTTGCTGTCACAACTCAGGAACTGGTTAAGGTACTGGTGTCTAGTGGACGTGGGGCAGAGAGGCTGCTAAACACCCTACAATTCACAAGGCATCTCACAGCAAGGGAGGTTACAGATGTCAGGACTGAGAAACTGTGTGTTAGATACAAAAAACAAGTTCCCACCAAGGATAAAACTATATATCAGACTGGCATGGGAGTCTTTATCTTCAAGACTAGAAGCTACAAGAAAGAGTCTGGAATTGCTTATTTGAAAACACATTGAGATCCTCAAAGGAAAACATCTTTTCCTGTCCAAGAGTTGTCACCTTTGCGCTTTGAGGAAAGTACTAATAGAATGACTTTAATGTACAACAAATTGACCAAATAGACACCTCCAAACTGTTGCTTTATTTAATCGTCTATTTTGTTATCTATTCAAAACATGAACTTATGGATAGACTGATACTATTGAATATAATAACTCTTACAAAACTCTTACAACAGAAGGTACATAGAAAGGCTGCTAATTTCTGGAATATTTTATCGAAGTTTAGAAGGAGAAAGATAAGGAGAGAACAATAGCATTTCAGAAATCTTCTAAAGGCAATAGGGAAGGAGGTGAGGGACAAGAGAAAACAAAAATTGGAAATCTCTTGTCCCAGAAGATCTATCAAGGAAAAGTGGTGGTTAAGTAGATAATTTGGGAAGCTATTATGGAAACGAAACTGCAGATTATCTTCTTCACAGTCTATCTTAATGAAGCATCTGTATGTCATAGCAACCATTATGGAAACAATAGAGGAGGGTAGTCCTTCAAAGTGACGAGGGGACTATTGGAATGGAAAGGAGAGCCGTCTCATCCCACCAAAAGTAAGGCAGAAGGTATGAAAGGCAATGAAACAAAAACATGGAATGGTAAGCATACAAGGCTATGTAGATCAGTGATAACTCCATATCACAGTGAGTGACGAGGCCTTTTTTATAAGATAAAAACTCTCCAGTTATATTACACAGTGCATATTCCGATTTGTGGCAGCGATGGTTAGATATTGACTCAATCATTTGTCATCCGTCTTCCGTCCTGGACACAAAACCCGATGTGCTCAGGGTTCTTTGAGGTTGTGTGTGTCCTGGGATTGATGGAGTATGTGAGCAAGCATTTCCAGTCTTCTTTCAGGCTCTGCCTATAAAAAAAATCTCTCCTGTATGATTTTCTCTCTTTGCATGAGTGTTACTCAGTTTCAGAGGATCCAGCCACAACCCTGCTGGATGGTATTATTTTAAGGAAACTGGACAGAGTCTGAGGTTCTTGAAAGATGCACTGGGAGCTAATTACATCTCCATTTTCTATGAACCAGCAAGTTCACTAGTAGGATTATTCTAAAGAAGTATCCAAGGATTTTTGAAAAGATGCATCAATACATGATTTTATTCCATCATTCAAATCAAATTCTGGGAATATTACCTCCCCCTAAAATATTATAGGAGATTGGGTTAAGTAAACTTTATGTTTTTAAATACATACAAATGGAAAGTTGCTCAAATCTCATTGAGTCTAAAGATTCCCTAGAGAAAAATTTCACATTATCTTGTCTAAGAAAATGCCAATATACAAAGTAATGTGTACTGTAGATTATCACATTGGAAATGGATGTATAAAAATGCTCCTGATAGTGTTGCTGTGCCTGTATAAGATTTTCATGATTTCTGGGTTTTCAAGGGTATGTAGGTATGACTTTTGTAATTTCAAAACTTCACAGAAATGCAAGAGCTACATGATCTGTCTGTTTAGGTGACTCGAAAAATGTATTGAAGCTGAAAGGAGTTCCATACTCAGCTCTCCTCTTGTGTTAGAATTAGTCTCAGCCCAGATCCCAATATCCCAGTGGCACTGCAGCCCTGAGTCTACAGAGATCTCATCTTCCACAAGGACTGAGTTTTTAAATCAGTGCTTCAAGGAAAATTGCATAGAGATAAAATTATCATTCAAGATCCCCGGAGAAGGGTCTCACCAGTTTGGGTCTCCAGGATTATATCAAACCCCTGTTCGTGAGCTGTGGGATTTGTGTTCAGGGACATTTGGGCGGTGAGCTGATCATAATTTAAGAAACAAAGAGGAAGAATCAACTGGGACATCGACAGAGTTTACCTCCTGTCTCTGTCTCACTCAAGATAGGTACTTACTGTGCAGAATGGTGGAAAGAATCATCAGCTTTATTTTATTCATTCTCTCTTTCTGGTCAAACATACTGATTAGAACCATCAAGCATTACAGGCATATTCGTTTTAACTCTATTTTGCTACCTTCACAGTCTAAACTCCATTAGACAAAGCCTGCATCATTTTGACAGTATATTTGGCTCTGGCCAATTTTAATAAAAATGTGTTGAACTGGCTTCTGTGAGTAAAGGGCATGCATTTTTAAAGGGATGTCATGACCTTCTGCCAGAACATGGAGCCACTGTGGGAATTCAGGTCTGCAAACAAGCAGCATCATTCTTTCTAAGACACTTAGTATTAGGGATATTTATTATTCTCTAAAACCTTTCATCCTCACGTCACAGTTCATTTGTCTTGTCTAATGCAGCCTGGTAGAAGTGACAAAGATTAGGAAGACTGGCACATGAATGCCCATCAGAATATTTTAGGACCATGTGCACGTACGTTCAAGTTCATGCACGCGGTCTATTTTTTTTTAATGGAGAATACATTGAATGGTGTTTAATGAGGTGCGAGACCTGGAGAGTTAATACGACCTTCTGTAATTTCACACCCACATTGCATGTATTTTGTGTGGAGAAAATTAAAGTTTCCAGCTGCCCTGGCATAAGATACGGCAGTCCCCAATCCACTTATAAATGATATTTCCCTCCACATGGAAGAGATTAGGGACACATCTGCTGCCGTTTAGTTGAGGGACATGGGGTAGATGGTGTCAAGAATCATACTGCACTGGAGTCTACTAAGAGAACAGGAGGCCACCACCCACGGAGGGACAAGGTTCACAAGTTCTTAAGGGACACCATTTAGTTAGGCTGACGGAGTTGATTCAATAAGATGAAACATTACACATGACTCCCTGTAAACTCATTCATGATGTAGACCTACCCAGGGCACAAAGATCTTCATTAGAATTATTTTAATCATAAGCGTGATTGAAGGCATCAGTTGTGGTGTGTCTCCATGATGACTTCATATCATGTTACCAGAGATACCCAGGCACTGCTGTTGATCATTGTAAGCATCATGGCAGCATGGAATGATCAGCTCAAGAGTAAGTAGCAGAGAGAGAGAGAGAGAGAGAGAGAGAGAGAGAGAGAGAGAGAGAGAGAGAGAGAGAGAGAGAGAGAGAGAGAGACAGACAGACTGTGTGTGTGTGTGTGTGTGTGTGTGTGTGTGTGTGTGTGTGTGTTCCCCAGAGACCTCAGGGAGGGTCAAGGCTGTTGTTTCTAAGTCCAAGTTAATGCTACAGTCAAACCTGCCATTCTAGTAACTAAAGGAGAATAATGTTTTAAAAATTACAAACATGTGATAGTAATGCAGTTATTTTCTTTAAGGACTATTAATTTAAACATAGCAGCAAAGGCACAATCATAATCATCATAAGTCATTTGATGTTCTAGATGATATTTTGCATTTGCTTTTATAGAATTACCCTCTGCAACCTTTCTCAAATAGCATTGGTTCTAAATGTTATTAGTTTCATTGTTATTAGCCCTTGACATGGTGATTTCCTCTCCAATGGGAGGGGGAATCTTTTTCAAAATCCTTGGGTCCCCTTGAAATGTGTTTAGAGTGTACAGTTTTTAATGCAGCCTAAACCTGAGTCGATTGATATTTTCAATAATTAACAGCCTGGTGTCATTTCAGGTTTACAATCTTTGTCAAAATCCTTTCTTTATTTTAATTGTCACTTCTCTGGTTGTAAGTTTGAGCTTTGCCATCTCTCTAATCTACTAATCTGCCATTTATAACTCAAAACTTATTGGCCTGTCTTTCAAGGATGTTAAACAGCTGGTCCTGGAGTAAGTTGGACCCTCCAAGTCTCCATCATCTAAGCAAGATGATGGCTATTAACAGTGATATTTACTTCAGGGATGTTAACTTGATCTCTATTTTCTACCCTGAAATTGCTTTTGATTATAAGTTTATAAGCAAGGATTGTGATGAGTTTTTTTTTTTGACTTTTTAAAAAAATCTCTAGGGTACCATTTGACTCAAAACCCTTCTACCTTAATTAGTTTGCTGAAACATTAATCCACGTATTCAGTTCTAGAGGACTCAACTTCTGTAATTGTTTATAGGCCTCCAAGCCATCTGCAGCACTGAGAGCTAATGTGGAGTCTAGCCACAAGATTAGCTTAAGGAATAGCATGTGAAATGATAAGGCACTCAGTAAAATAGGAAGTGTATTTTACGATTCAGAAAAGTAGCATTCTGAGTTACCCAAACATTGGGTGCACGTTGTGTTGATCACATATAAACAGTTGCTGAGACAGTCCTTCTATTCTCATTGTGCTGAAAGTCTACCAACTCTGTCTCCTCTCTGTTTTCACTGCTCTGTGCTGGTCCCAGGTATTTGGAATCTGTTCTGTTGGCTCCTGTTTGAGGACTATTCAACTTTCTTTTGCTTATGTGAAAAGTTAAACATGAGGCAATGAAAGATATTTTTCTAAGATAGTCCCTCAATTTCACTCTGCAGATGAGAACATACCCCATGTCACTTTACATGGATATTTTATAAGGCTGTGTAAGTATTTTTCACTCCTCACTCGTGCATCCTGGTGATCAGATCAAATGCACAGGCCCTTGTTCCTCAATAACCTCCTTTTCTCTGACACAAGTTTTCTCTAATGTGCATGAAGGGCTTCAGGTAGACCTCATACCCCACAAGTTCAATCTCGCTCCATTACCCCTTCCCATGTGCTTCCCACGGAAGATTCTAGATGACCTTTTACTGCTAGAGGTGTGTACAACAAAGGCATTGTTACCAAAGGGGTCCGTTCCCTTGGTGAGCATTGAACCAAAAATACTAACATTCAAATCTTCTCCCCATCTTATTTATTCTAAAAAAACAAAACATTAATTCACAAAGATATATACAAAGATATCCATGATCGCTGACGTGTAATTGAAAATTCCTAAAAATGAGAAAAAGCCCATCGGCAGGTGAGTGAATAAAGAAGATGTGGTCTTTGTACACAATGGAATACTCCTCAGCTATAAAAAAGAAGAAACCCTGCCTTCTGTGTAACATGGATGGACCTAGAAAGAATTGTGCTGTGACATAAGTCAGAAGTAGAAATAAGGACATCGTATTATATCACTTATATGTGATATATATGGATGCCAGCAAAACAAATGAAGCAAATAAAACAAAAATGGACTTTAGTAGCATAAGCAATTACACAAAGTTATAGGAAGTTATCGGAAGAGGAGAAGAGTGAGTGGGAAGTTGGGTAAAGGGTCAATTCCATGGAGAAGGAAGAGCTGGACTGGTGGTGGTGATTTTCATGTGGTCTGCGTGAGGTTGATTTATGGTGCTGCACAACTCCAACCAGTAGAATGTTATGATGCCATGTGCCTTCAATAAAACTAATTTAAAAAAAGATACTTGCAACAAGGTGAAGTGCTGCCCCTCAGGGTGCTTTATTGGGTCTCCATTGAGGAGAAAGTGGTGGTGACTGGTCAGCAGTTTCTGGGGAAGCTTCAAGTCCACTGCACAGACGTTAAACGTCCCCATACCTGGTCATACTTGCTCATACATTGCACAGCATGTTCAAATAATAGTGTTGAAGCTCCTCTGGGAGGAGATTTTAGTATTAAAATGAATCAAGGTCACCTTTAGGTCGACCAGAGCCTGACTGCACCTGCTTACACCTTCCCGTGGGTCAGAATCAATCAGCCAGGTCAAAAAATTTCCTTATCTGCTTGCCCAAAGGCATTTATTTGCTCTATAGTCTAGAAAGTCACTAGCCAGAGAATTAAGAGTGACTAGGTTTTGAACTCTCTTTCCACGATCAAGGCCTGAAGGAAACTGAGGTTTGGGGGTTGGCCTCATGGAGTGATTTCCATTATACTGCTAGGCTGTCCTGTGCTGGGCCACTAACAGCATATCTCCTTTGGAATGGGCAGCAGCCAAGGGGTGGACCTGTTAGCAGGTTCAGGATCTGTTCAGCAGGTTTTCATCTGAAATGCTCACCTGAGGATGGGATTGGAAAGCAGGTGAACCAGTCTGGAGCCCTTTGTGGCCTCCATGCCAAGGACAGAACCAGGATTACTGAAATCTAAGGACAATGCTTATTCTCCTCCTACTTAGGCATATATACGTGGGGAATATGTGGCATTAAAAATGTATGAAAAGAATAAACATCATTTATGTCAGAGGGCAGGGGATTGCAAGGAGGCAAGGGAAAGATTGCCAAGCAGAGGAGTAATTATGTGCAAAGAATCTTTGGGAGGCGGTGGTTAAAGGATCAGAAAGAAAGGCAGGTTAACTTGGTTGGAAACGTATACAAGAGTGGGATTCGGACTTACTTTGGTAAGGATGAAATTCCCATTATTTATGGACAAAGTATTTCCATAACAACTCCTTTCTAAAAGGGTAGCTTGCAGATTGCTGCAGTATTCTGGTGCGGTCCTCTGTGACCTAGAACATTGAATGAGGAAGCCGAGGTTGACAGGCATTTTGAAGAAAGTCCTCGGGTCATTCCTGCACTTTCTCTTTCTCTTCTAAACCACAATTCATCACTCGTTTGACCTGTGTCACCTACTGAAAGCTCACCGCATTGTTCCGCCCTCCGGTAGGATTTCTATAACCTTCGATTCACCTTCCTTTTAGCTCTTTATAAAAGCCTGGACACTAACCCGAGAAGTAAACGGAAAACATTCCTGTTGAATTGATTCATTTTAATGTATCTGTCCCTGCTTCGCCCAATACATACAGCTTCTTTCCTCCCTGCGGGTTCACTTCCCCGGGCCGCGGGGCACCGGCGCGGCTGTGTTGAAACCCGGCGTCTCCGGGGCAGACGCCCGCGTGGAGACCCAGAGCCGAGCAGTCCCCCTGAGAGCGCTCGTGTAACTGGAAAACGCATCCGTTACATGTACCTTTTGGGTTTTATGGAAAACCCGTGCAGGCTAGCGCTGTGCGTGCCCTTCGCAGAGCCTACTCTTTTTTTAAGTTCATTTTCTTTTTCAGGACCATGAAATACCAACCTGAACTTGATCCCAGACAGGCTCTCTACTTCACACTGCATCTAAAGACCAGTTCAGAGTCTTGTGAGAGTCAATTTCATGGAACGAGAAGGAACATCCAAAATGTGCACGTGCTCCCTCAGTTGTTCCAGTTATTCCAGCCTCCAGGACCTGCGAAGACTAGAGCCAGAGGCTTGACTGCAGGCCTCGCAGATCTGCCTTCTGTCAATACTGCACTTTCCTCTCTCAGAGACAACGGGTGCATTTATTGCCAAATATATTGGTAAGTGGACAAATGGGTCAGTGACTCTCCGCGGGTATGTAAATCTCCCCCAAATGGTCACCTTGTACAAAGAGAATGTTTGGTTGATGCTAGCACACTGACCTACACAAGTTCGATTATGTTTGCATTTAAAATATGTCTTCATTACAGGATCCATGTTGGGTGGGAAGGGAGGAAGGAAGGAGGTACTTGAAAATCAACATGTGGCCATGGGGAGAAAGCTCTGTTTGCAGCTTGACAGGGAGGTGGTAGGCATCCCCATCATCTTGTGTAATCGTTGGGTCAAAAAGGGGGTCTATGAGCCTAAATGAAGAACGGAGTTTTGCTTTGAGAAAGTCCTATCAGCTACTACAAAAGTAATGTGTAAGGGATTTTTACAAATACTAATTTATTTCTCATATTGTCCTATAAAAGAGAAATGTATGAATATGATCATAAATAATGTATATGTTCTCAGGTTTTTATATAAATGGAAGGGTATTGCCTTACTTTCCAAGGATACCATTTTTAATTCCAAGTCAAAAATATGTAGCAATTCTGATAACGAGTTTATGTACATTTTACATTATTTTATTAATACATGAACATATAATTGAATATTATAATATTCCTGATCTTACAATACTCTACGAAATGCAAGATTGACTAAAACGGGCTTTTTCCTTGGGAAGCTCAGCTTCATGTGGGAGATGGTTGCTTAAAAAGGAAAATTTCAAAAATTAGCCACTGGGAAAACATCATAGTAAGGACCTCCTGTTTCTTTCCTTCTCCTCTTTTCTGACTGTGTTTCTCCCTCTCTCCCTCATCAAGATGTCTAGCTATTTCAGATGACACCATGGAAAGTTCATTTTGGAAGACAAGACTTGGGAATCCAGCAGACCTGGGCTTGACTCTTGTGCTAGAATGGCTTTAGCATCTCAATTTAGGCAAATTGGATTTCCCCAGGTCAGTAGCTGCAGCTGGCTGTGTGAGGATTCAGTGAGATCATTTGGGTAAAGCACTGGAGCCTCGGCTGAATCCTAAACACCCTACCATTCACATTCAGGCCCAAGGTTTCCCTTCAGTGAAGGGTGAGAAAGGCCAACAGGAAAAAGGGGACATTTCAGCACGCTTCAGTGGAGCAGGGGTTGGGCCCAGTCCTCTCGCATCCCAAGGTTCTGGGTTCTTAAACCTGGTCAGTAGGAGCAGCCAATATAAACATCCCAATAAAATAAAGAAAGAAAAAAAGGCCTCTTTCCTACCTCTCGAAAGGACTCTTGAATAATCACCAATGGCACAAAAATATATTTTATTAGAATTCACTTTTCTCAGCTTAGTGGGACCTTGTTGCAGTAAGGCCTTCTGTGTCTTCTTTCTTTAAATTATGGGGATCGAAGTGATGACTTGGAAACGTTTTCATCCTCTGAGAGTCCTCTCTTTCTGCTCAATCTGTGAAATAAGGAAGCTGGTACAACGCAGACATGGGGACACTGATGCTCCAATATAGTCCAACAGTGAAATAAAAATACACTTTAGAAGAGATTAACATTGATAACCATCACATTCTTTTTCCTGATTTGAGAAAGACAGGGCCAATGGAGCTCATCATTAATCAGGATTCTTCATTAAAATCCAGGGTCAGCTTTCTTACATCTTCAAGGGATGATAATAAAAGGTTATATTGAAGTGAGTAGTTGGATTAATGCAGTTTCTTGTCCGTAAAAATAATACGAGGGTTGGGTAAGCTTGCCTTGGTTTTCTGCTTTTGAACTGAATGGGCTCTAGAGATTGGCCAGATTTATTTCTCTATGGAAATGAAAATTTCTCTGCAGGGCATCTTTCTTATCCTTAGGAAAGACCCCATAGCAATATAACAAAATAACTCCCCAGAAAACATCTAGGGAAGAGATCATTCGGAAGAGTCTGATGAAGCATCACCATCTGTGTGTCCTCTTCTGGAACCATACAACTTGATACATAAACTTTCTGTTGCTGTAGACTAATATGGAGTTCACTCGGGAATACTTCAACATTAAATACTATATGAACACCAAAATAAATTGAGGCAAAACCAATCTTATGGGGGATTCCCGCAAAAATACTTAGACATTTAAACACCAAAGACAGATTCCAAGATGGCGGTTTTCTTTATTGTACAAAGATTTCTATCTTACTCTTTCCATTATTGACTAATTCTTGTTTTATCAAAATAGAATTGACTTGCTATAAACGCAAAGAAACTACAGGGGAATTTTATATTAAATATTCTTTAGGATTATTTTATCTAGAATAATTTTAAAGATAAAGGTGTGCATTACCTTTAAAATTAATTTATTTTGTAGAGCAAAAGACACTCATTTTTTTCAATTTTTCATTAAAGTATTTATTAACCAGTGATTGGGATACTTAAAGCTATTGTCTCAGGGAAACAGGAGTGAAATATTGATACATATATGCTAAGATAGATATGTTGATCTAGTAACATTTATGTATTCATTCGACTTATTAGTTCCTGTCATGAATTACATTTTGAGAGAACACAGAAGACTATGGTGAGACCCTGATGTCCAATAACCATAGTCTGTAGGGGAAGGTAGATTAGTACTGATATAATAGTGCTAAGTACAAAACAATGGGATATATTACAGGAGGAACCCTAATTTTTATGAAAGGACAGGGAAGGTTTCTAGGAAGACATAGCAACTAGACCTTATCTTATAGGATGAGGGGCTTATAGAGATGAAGAGAAAGATACAGTCACCAGAGGAAACAGTGTGTAAAGACCTAGAGAAATAGCATGGAGCATTTGCAAACCCTTAAGTAACTCTTAAGGTCTGGAGAAAGAGCTGCAGGTTGGAGATTGATAGGCAATGAGGCCATGGAGGTAGACAAGATGGCGTCAATATTTGTCTTGGATGATGCTAACAGGTCTAGATTAATCCTCCAACTTGAAACAGTTAATCTATCGGAAAAATATGAATCATGGAGAAGTTTTTAGACAATGCACCCTAAGCAACACAGGACAGTGATCCATAAAGTGGACAAGAGCATGAGCCTCATGGTGGTGCTCTCTTTCTGGAGATTTTTCAAGCCCCAGCACAGGGAGTGGGAGATGAGGCGGAGCCCTTAGTGTCACCAAGTTGAAAAGGTGGGTCTGGAAGTCCAGAAAAGCCAAGGTCATCTCAATATATGCAAAAAAAAAAGAACATAAAATATTTGAAAAAAATCCATTTCCATTTCAAATAAAAACTCAGGACGTCAGGGAGAGAATGATGAAGGGCATCTGTGAAAAACCCACACCTACTATTTCGTTTAATGGCGAAAAGCTAAGCTACTCTGCAATCCAGTAATAAGACAAGGATATCCACTCTCACTGTCTCCATTAGTATTTTGGTGGCGTTCATACCAGAGCAGCAAGACAAGGAAAAGAGAGAAAATGCATTGAGAGCATAACAAGAATTCAGAGTCATTATTCACAGCTGACATCGTCATCTACATAGACTATTCTACAGAATCGTGTTCATGGATCAGCGGACACAACATTATTAAGAGTTCTATACTCCCTGAAATGATCTATAGATTCAATGCAGTCCACTCAAAGCTGTAGTAGATTTTTTTTATCTTGAAATTGATAAATTGATTATAGAATTTGGATAGAAATACAAATGAATGTGAATAACCAAAATATGCTTGAATAAGAAAAAATTGAAGTGGGAGGTCTTACCTTCTCTGATTTCAAGGCACACATAGCTGTAGTAATTAAGACACTATTGTACTGGGAAAGATTGTGACAATTCAATTGAATAGAATAGAGTTTAGATAGGCCCACAAATGTATAATCAACTGATTTTTGGCAACAGTGGCAAGGTACTTCTGTTTAGGAAGCCTGCTGCTTTCAGTAAGTGCTGTTGGAAAAGTTTGAGAGCCATATGTAAAACAAAGACACAGAAGCAAAAACCCAAGAGTCTAATGTCACAGCATACTCAATTCTCCCATTCAAACGGGTCATATCTATAACTAAGAGCTAAAACTATAAAATAAAGGAGAACATAGTTATGTTCACTTTGGAAAAGCAACTCAGAACAACAAAAGCATAAAATATATGATAGAAAATTCAATCATTACATGTTGTAAGGTTAAAATCTTTTCCTCTCCAACTGATACTGATACAAAAATGAAGTTAAGGTACAAATGTGGAGAAACTTCTTGCCAAACATGTTTCCTGAGAAATCGATACGGAGAGTTCTTGAACTGTAGAGACAAACAACCTTATTTATTAAATGGGCTGAGGTTCTGGTCAGACTCTGTATTATTGATGATGAGCAGGTGGCAAAGAAGGCCATGAAATGACTTCCCAAATCTTTAGTTATTCAGGAAAGTCTAGTTAAAACAACCATAAATACCAGTGGATAGTCCTCTGAATAACTAAAAATGAAAATAGACCCCTGCCCCCCACCCTGTCACTGCTCAAAGTGATCATACCAAGTACTTTTGAGGATGGGCAGTAATGGAAACACTCATATGCTGCTAATAGAAATAGAAGATGGTAGATTTTGGACAACAATTTGACTCTTTCTTAGACACTGACTCTACATCTCTCATAAGGAGCAGCCATTCTACTCACAGATATTTCCCAGATATTCAAGAAAAATGAAGGTACAAGGTCATGAAAGACTTGTACATGGTTGTTCACAGACCTTACAATAAGCACAAACTGAAAACGAGTAATAGTTGTCTATTACTGAATGTATAAGCAGATTTGAACTTATTTCTTCAGTGGGCTACCACTCACTGACAACGAGGAACAGCTATTGAGAGGTCCAGTCATGTGGTTGGATCTCAGAATGACCACTCTTAGTGAAGGAAGTCAGAAAAAAGCATACTTTGGGATTTATACTTAAATACAGTTTAGGTAATGTAAACTAATCTATAATAGGTACCTGGGGAGAAGGCAGAAACCTTTGGTGGTGATGGACATGTTCAGTGTTTTCATGAGACTGATAGCTTTACAAGTGTGTAAATACTCATCAATTTTATTTGTTTTTTTAAAGGAAAGGGGGAAGCAGAATGAAGGTGAACAGGCAGAAAGGAAGAGAGAGGAGGAGGAAGCATTTCATTTTGTTTTTATTTAGTTGTTCACACTGGTTGTTCCCCCTCACCCTGGACCTGGGACTAGAACCCAGGGGTGTGTGGGCTGCTCTCCTTTGGAGGTGATTGACCTTACTGCTACTCCATCAGGGTGTACCAATTCGCATACTTCATATTTGTGCTACTTATTGTATGTCGACTGTGTCATATTAAAACTGAAAAAGGAAACAAAACAACAACAAAAAAGAGAGAGGGAAGAAATTAAGGTTATAGGAACTCTTGTTGGATTTTAGACACAAAGATATTCAGTCAGCTTTACATCTTCTGTAGATCTCTTTGAGACAAAGAGAGGCATTAAATTCCACCAGAAACTGGGGCACTTGAGCATCATTTCCAAAATCCAGGGAAAAATGAAAGAGTGAACGATTGTCAGCATCGTAAAATGAATAAACCTTATCACCAAGTGTGAATGAATAAACCTTGGTTCTTGTCTCTGAGAGTGAAAAGAATTCAGAAACCCTGGAGAGAAAAGTAAAGTTTAATAAGAATTAAATAAGTCATAGGAAAGTGCATTTGGAAGAGGTTCTAAATGGATGGCCTCACTTTCTCCAAGAGGAGGAGAAGGAGCACAGGCTAGACTCTGGGGCAGGTTGGACCCACTTCTCTTTTCTCAGAGGCTTACCTGCCTGCTGGATCCAGGCACCCTCTGATGTCCTCTGAATGCTCCCCTGACATTCTCAGCCATTTCAATACTTTACTTTCAAAAGTCCCCTTCTGCTTTCCTCAACCCTACAGCTCCTTCTGCAGGGCTGTCACCATGGTGTTACTCATATGTGCCCTTTGTCTGCCTCAGCTCACGTCCACCCCACTGCCTGTCCTAACACTGTGAGAAAAGCAGAAGGATAGAAATTAGTGGCCAGAACAATACCTAGAGTGAGACTAAACCGAGATACTCAGCGACCTTGTGAAATATGATTAACTCCTTGATAATGTTTCATCTGTGAAAAGCAGGGAATTCTGAGTAGAGCTCAGTATTAACTGACACTACTGAGTATTCATATCAGCTTATTCTGAGTATTAAATGAGACATACACATGTAGTAGGCAGTCAGTGATCATGCAGAATGTGAACTAAATGCTTTAAGTGTCTTACTGCTTAATTTAAGTCCATTTACGCTATTATATATTCAGGTAGAATGAAAAGGAAGTTGATATTGTGTAATGGGTATGGAGTTTTAGTTTTTCAGGATGAAAGAATTCTAAAGATTATACAACATTTCAATGCACATGACACTACTGAACTGCACGCTTCAAAATAGGTTGTTAATTATACATGCATACATTTTATTCCAATTAAATTTATTTAAAAATATGTCAATACAGTGCACAAATATTCTCAAAAATTCACCTAGTATTAAAAGTTCATGCAAAGTACAGAGAGCCCATTAGTAGCTGAATCTCAAAGATATATTTTGAAACATTTCACAAGTATATTTATTTATCAGTAAATGAATTAGGGTTATATCTTTTGACTAATACAAATTGTGAGAACTCTTCTTCTTTTATCCATCACCAAAACTCAAGTTTGGGATTTTAAAGGAACATTGGACCAAGTATATCTGCCGGCACCAGAAGAAATAAGTCCAGAAAGAGAGTGAGAGGAAGGAAAAGATTGAAAATCTGTGGGAAATTAGTGAAAAAAAGAGATATTTTTTCATGAGGAGACTAAGACAGAACACCCCAAGTCTCTCAGAATTGATCTCTTGTGGATATCCCACTCTGACCTCAAAAACCAAGGACCACGGAGGACAGTCCCAGATGTAAAGGAGAAGCTCCAGTTCTTCTAAACCTTCAGTCCTTCCCTTCATCAAAGAAGCCATCTGTACCTCCAGGCCTGCACACTTCTCCTCATCCAGAAATGGTCTTTTGTCACTATTCTCTGGAAGAATGTAGGAAGGGGAGTTATCTATCTTTACTTTTAGATTTAGAATGCGTCTTTCTTTCTTGTCACGTGGAGACCCCCTCTTCTCTTCCAAGACCCAAGTCCCCTTTCCAGGCCTCTCTGCTCAGGATACACAGGTGAGTCTGTCCCAGCTACCTCAGAATTTGCCGCCATGTCAATTCTCCAGACGTGTGTAATTACATTTGTGCTTTTCTTTTACTATTCATTCCTGATGTGGATCTTTCCATTCATGTCCAGTCTGTGAAGAACCTAAGAGAGAAGAGGGAGTTTTTCCTTTGACCCCCACATCAACCCACATTGCCCAGACCCCCACCCTCTGGGTTGGGCCAAGGGCACATGCAGAGAGAAGCGAGGTTTAATGGGTACTTAGGGTTTCGATGGACACATTCGGCCTTCTCTCAGGAGGCAGATTTCTGAATGACTTCATAACTAAGGAAATGGAGATTAAAATTTTGCTCATATGGCTAGAAATTTGTAGTATACATATTAAAATCATAATCTTTCTTTGTTATAAAACCTATCGTCTTAACTCATATCATATATGCATGTGGGTCCATGACTGTGTACTAATTTTGATAACTGTATTGAAGGAAAAATGCACAATTTGTAAGCATATTGACATAGTTACCAAGACTTTAGCTCTTTTGTTTATTTCATTGGCCTGCAAAATCAGAATAATAAAATTCTGGGAATAAAATCCCAAGGGGCCCCAATCAAACATTATTGATCATATTAGCATGTGCTTTATTATAATCTTGCCCAAGTATGATAAAAATGATTGAAATACTTCATTCAATCCTTTATCAGTTTTCTTTCCAAAAAATCTATGCCACTTGGTGGAAATAATAAGCTGATGGAATCAATTTCTGTATTTAAACTGATTGTAATTCCTCATACATTACATATGTATTTATATTTCTTTTCAAGTCAAAGATGCAAATTTTATTGCTTATGTATACTACATAGTATGGGATTTAAAAATCGTTTTTAAACAAAAACCTTAAGATGAAAGCTTTGATATATTATAATCTAGACCTCCTTGTGCATAATATTCATAAGAAATCCAAGTTAAGTTACTATCAGTATTTTCATCTCAAAGACACACTTGGAGTAGGTACTCTGCAAACTCGAGCAGTAGAATTTACTAAGGATCTGATTTAATGTGTTTAATTCCATTTAAAATATAACAATTACCATAATAAAGACATCATTACAGAATGATAATCCACAAGGTAATTAACATTTCTATTTTGTTGCTTCGAGGTCAGCATCCTGGCAGAGCAGCCTAGCTGTTCCATGGCCTTGTGACCTTCCATTTCTCTCTGCTAAACATTCCGAGCCTAGATTGATATGACTTTTGACCTCGCTCTCTGAACTGGATCTGAATCTTGGTGGTTAGAGGCTGGGAAATTAATGAGTCCACCACTGCCTCATTCTCTGCTCCCCTTTTTAAATGGTAATTATAGTGACACCATTCATGCTAGGATGGCTAAGCATTTCCATGAGAAAACCAAGCTTTCCTCTGAGATGAATACTTTACCATAAAAATAGTCTACAAATTTAAATTAGACAGAAAAGACATAAATCAATAACACTGAAATTGTTACCTGTGGGCAAAATTTAGAAGCGCAAAAACAGGGCAGCTCTGTAAGGAAGTACAAGCTGTGCACTGAACAACTGCAGGGAATGCCATTCACATAGGGGCTGTGCCTCCAAACATCTATGTTCTATTTGGTGAAACAACTGAAGTAGTAGAGAAAAGGATCAACAGGTTATCACAGGCTAAAAGTTAATCCATGAATATGCACTTTAGCAATATGGTACATGGTGGGCAGAGATCACAGAAAACCTAAGTAACTGCAGACTGAGTGTGAGCAGATTAACCTGGGATAAAAACAAGGAAAGGTGCTCTTGTGGAAGATGGTGATTTAGGGAGTAAAAACTCCCATGGAATCATATGGGAATGAACATTTCAAAAGAGCTCTTTCTCCCCAAATGCTTGAACCCCTATATTTGTAAGCTGGGAGCAAAGATCTCCTTTTCTGCCTGGGTTGGGCAGCTGACAATGCAGCAATTGTTCTGAGTTGTTGGGATTAACTAGATACATTTATTTAGAGATGAGATCTTCTATGATGACAGATGGTTCACCAAATATGGTCTAGTCTGTTTTTTAGAGCAGACTTTCTGGGCTCCTAGTTTTTATTTAGGCCATAATACCAGGTGCTCTGCAATGCCATGCTGTCGTAGAAATACAGGATTCATTTTGAGCATTTTTATTATTTATTTTTTTGGTAATTGGAGGCATTTTTACTGAACCGTGGGATAAAGGTCAACATAAGGAGGAGCTATCAAATTAAAAGAATGATGCCTTTTGCAGACCTCTTGTTTCCTGGCCTCCATGGCTTAACTTTCATATTTAGTCAGTCTTTAAGGTTTATTTACTGGGTTCCACACTTAAAATGTAAATAAGTTTCCATTTGGTTTGCAGCTGGAAATAGTTCAGCCAAGTAGAAGGGGCTGAAACTCCAGGGAAGGACCGGTTCTCAGGCATGTGAGCCCCGCTAGGGTCTGAGGACACCCCAGAGATTGGTTTTCCGGGACCAGATAGCTGAACCTTCCCAACAGCAGTCTGCAGAGTGAACACCTGAGCTCTCAGAATACTTATTATTCTCTGAAATGCCTGAGGCCTGCAGCGGAGGCAGCAGTGACCAAGGAAAGAGGCTGCAAATCATGTCATTGTACACTTAAGATCTGCATTCCCAAAGTTCCATCTATGTCCTCACGGTCTTTCCACGGTGCAGCTGGGGCTCCCCAGCTATGGTGGGTTCAAGGAGTGTTTCATGAATGATGAGCAAATACATGACTGTGTTTCCAAACACACTGACTCACTGGTTTCTAACAGCAGACCACCTTGAATTTTCATTTCCATGAATATTATCCAGCGCCAAGAAGACCGACACATGCTTTCAAGACAGTGTCTCTGACATCGGGAGCTCTGAAGTCTAATGGACAGCCACGGTTTGCAACCAGGCCAGAGCTTGTAAATGTACGTGGGCTCAGAAAGGTGAATGCTCAACTCGGTGGGAGGCAAGGTGGAGGGGTGAAGTGGCTGGGCAGGACAGCTGGGGCGCATGTGCAGTTTTGAAAGGCTGAAAGGCAGGGGGGCTGGTGGAGAGGGCAGAGTAAACATTCTTCAGATGCTCAAAAGAAAGGAACTTATTTCAAGGAAAAGGTTCCATGTCAGTGTGTACACAATCACCTGGTGCGTTTATTCAGCAGGTCTGGGGGCCAGGGGACCTGAGATTTGCATTCTGTTTTATTAGGTGATGTCATAGTTCTTGGTCCATGGACTGCACTGAGTATCAGGACTCTTAGGGGAAAATGTCACATTTAGATAAATAATAACCTACTGTGTGGGAGCACTATCTCCAGTGACAGTGTAGGATAGGTCTCCCCCAAATACCCAGAACGGCCTTTTCCCAGATGTCCAGAGCAGGCTTTTTTCAATGCGTATTACCTTGATGTGCGGCGTGAAAGGTGCATTGGAACTGCGTGGGTCTCCAGACAAGCGCTTCCCCTTCCCGCAGAAACTTAGATATGGAGTCATCTACAGAAGCAGCCTTTTCTCAGAGAAACTGACCTTAAGCAGGGAAAGGCCTTGAGGCAAAGTTTTGTCACAGGAAGCCATCCCCCCCCTCTCCTTGATGCCTGAGTTCCCTCCCATCCTCAGCATAAAGGGTGTCTTTCATCTATCCCATTTACCTTAGCGCGTCCAGCCAAGTACACTTCCTATGTGTCTGTAATTGAATTGACCTTTTCTCCTCATCCTCTCAGAGAAAAACTCAGAGAGAAGGGGGACTTTTCTCTGCACCCTGACAGTGACATGTCCATGGGACACACAAAATGGGCCCGAGCAAGAGCAATTACAGTTTTTTATTTCATACTAGCTTCTGAGTATTTCTATTTTTGTTTGCATTTAATATGAGATGTATTCAATCAGCAATATATGCAAAAGATATGCAAGCATGTATACATGCTTCTTTGATAAAATGCTCAATTCTTACAAATAGGGGATCTGTGTTAAAAGAGCAAAATGATGGTTTCTGCAGGATTGATGCATGCACAGGGCAAGGTATGACATAGACCCTTGTCTTATTTTTCAGAGGATGACATGGAGGCAGGTAGATGCCATGTGGTGTGCCCAGTTTGCAGAGCTAAGGCTGAACTGAACTGCAGACCTTCTGACTCAGAGTTCAGTGCTCTTCCTGTTTCTCTACGCCTCGGGCATTTAGCTGGAGAACAGTCATAAAATAAGCTAAAGCAACCAGAGAGGATTTCCCCACAAATGCACTTTACTTCTGACCTCTAATAAAACAAGCAGGAAAGGCAACTTCCAAAAGCCAGATTGTCTTACATAAGCATCTCATTTGAGATAAAACCTTTCTTACTGGTGTCGTTAATCACAGCACCTCTGCCCTTCCCCTAGGAATCCCTGGTGACAGAGTAACCATAAGCTGTGTTGTATCTGTGTTTCAATCATATCAAGATCAAGCCACATTTTTTACCAAGATGGGCTGTAGAAATACAATAGGGGATGTGGACAAAGGTCATTATGAGGCCACAGTGCATAGCTAAGTTGCCTGTGAGCCTTTGGAGACATCCAAATGGCTGTCATATCTTCTGGAGTCTCCTGGACTTTGAGTTTGGCCATTTATGATTTTATTGTAACAGAAGATGAAGCTATGAACTGGAAGGGGAGGAGGTTGACCATTACCCATGAAAGTACTTTCTTTGTCAGCTATCTTGCCAATGAAGTTCACTCATTGGATGTTACAGGTGGTTGGTAGTAAGTCACCTCTGCGGGCTCTTGAGGAGACTCAGGACTCAGACCCCGGCAGATATTCTGGGCTATTCTGCCTAGTGTATGCACATTGGGAAGTATGTAGAACATTAAACATAAATTAAAGAGTCTATTTTGAACATGTATGTGTTCTCTCTGCTGCCCTAGACTTCAGCATCCCTCCTTCGTTATTTTTGTGACTGCCTTATACCCTGTGAGTCTTAAGAGTTTGGATTCTAGAGAGCTCAGGATCCTTCCAAGAACTGATGTGGACTTCCTAACTGGAGATGCTCCCAGGCTAGAGACACGGACCCTGGCCATTCTTGGTCATGACTATGAACCAAGTCTAAGGGGTAGGCTCATTCATCCCTTCACTTACTCACTTATTCAGTGATCATCTTTAGCAAGCAGACCTTATTTGGTACCTGTTAAGCACAGGTCATTGTGGAATCCTGAGAGAAAAAGGAAACACACCCACCAAGACCCTCAGTTTAGGGAAATGTAGATAAATAAGGAATAAATGCCCATTGGAGTCGAACCTATGATGGAAACCCCATTTCTAGTTCCAGATCCATGGTGGGGGGTATTACCTCTGAAGAGCTTGGCAATCCCTGGAGACACCAGGATATAACAAAGGGGATAGAAAGTGAGTGACATTCAGTGACTATTGGACTAGTTTCATATCTATCATCTGTCTTCTGTTCTCTATCATTTATCATGTATCTGCCTATGTATCTATCTATCATCTATCTACCTATCTATAATCTGTCTATCATCTACGATCTACCTATATACCTTTCTATAAATCACACTTTTGCGTGCACACACATACATGTACACACATGATCACACATGTTCATATACACGTATATATGCCATTTACATAGGTATATGCATAAGCATATAGTACGAATATACACACAGATGCACATATACCTTTACATATAAATGCATTTAAAATAATACTTTACCATTCCTTACACTATTAAGTCCCTTTATTTTCTCATGACAGATTTGTTCACATGTTCTTGGGCATGAGAGTAATGCCAGGCCATCCTTACCTCATCTCCCAGAGATTCTCTCTCTCAAGGAGGAACTCAGCTCCTCCAGGGTGTCACTTCGCTAACAATAGTTTCCTTGCTAGAACCTCCGTTTGAGAGCATTGGGGCTCAGAAAATTCACTTGCAATGATTCAGAAATCATATTTTAGAATTTCAAGAGGCCTTAACGTATGTCCAGAATTGCCCAGTAGCTGTGAATCTGACTTCTTGAAAAATATTTTCATAGGTGATAACAAACCACGAGAGTTTCAGTTTAATCTTGCACAATGTGTTTTGGGTTTTACATGTTAATGTATTACTCTCAGTTCTGAGATTTAAAGAGCCCGCTTACTTAAGAAGAAGGAAAGAGGGCAGACTCCAAGTTCTCTTGCTCTCGCAGCCTATGGAGAGTCCAAGAACTTCTATCACTTAGACCACTAGTGCATCTCAGGACAACTCGAACTGGTTCAGTCCTGCCTCTAGCCTCCTCTCTTTGGTTAAAATGTAAACGTGTTTGAATAATCACACTCTGCCAGGTACTCCACTTACTCGGTATCAGTGTCAGCTTGGTCATCATAACGAAGTACCAGATTATGAAGCCGACACCACAGATGTTCATTTTCCCACAGTGCTGCTGGCTGGAAGTTCAAGATGAGGGTGCTGGCTCTGTCACTGCCTGGAGAAAACCCTCTTCCCTGCAGATGGCCACCTTCTCATGTGTCCTCGCATGACAGTGAGAGAAGGAGTCCTTTCTCTTCTTCGTCTTAAGCCCCCTTACATCATCTCACCCTAATACCGCCCAGAGGCCCCATGTCCTGATATCATCATGTTGTGGGTAATGACTTCAATGTAGGAATTGGGTGTAGACTGGGATGTGACATAGTTCAGTCCATAGTCTTTGGATTCTCAGGGCCCTGGGCATTTGTGAAATGCTGTGTTTCATTTTGCAAGCACAGAAAAATCACACTGTCTAGGCGGAGACTCAAAGCATGGATGGACATTCTTTGCAGAGGGCATTGACAAGGGAAATGCCAGAAGCTGATGCAGGAAATCTTCACCAGGAGTCAAAAGAGATCCAGTGAGAGACCCCAAGAACCTTGGAGCAGCGCTTGAAGGTTCATTGGATGAAGGAGGTGACTCATTTTCCACAGGGATTCTGGACATTCAGACTCTTTCCCAAGGTTCAGAGTGGCCAATCTTCCTTTAAAATCGTTTGCTCTGTTGCATCTACCAGCTCCTGCTCCCACCCCCTCAAGTCCCCACCATCCCTCACCAGCCATCCTCCCCCAGAGGCACGCAGTTCCATCTGCTTCTTTCCACCTCCGTTCATTAAAGGTCTTGAGGACATGACTTTGTCATCACCGCAGTAAGAGATTTTTTTTTTTCTTCAGATACTATCAGAAGCTAGGAGAATGGGAAGGCGGGAGCATTGGAATTCATATTCGTGTTTTCTTTGAATGTATTTTTGTATGTGGATGATAGAGAAAGAAAAATAATAAAAAGGTATGTTGCCTTATTAAAATATTATTCATATTCTCTCTTAGAGTCAAATTCTTAAAGAACCAGCACACTATATCTTGACATAGAAAGATACCTCAGAAAGAAAAAGCTCAATGCACATTTCTTAGATGGACCAAATGTATGATTTCATTGTTATTTTATCAGTGAAGTAATTTCTGTCCTCTCTAGACAAAGCTGACAATCCATTCTTGTCTTTGACCATTCTTCTTAGTGGAGTCTTCTGTTGCAACATCCATCACGTTATCTGCTCTGACTGATTTTCACATATATATATATATACTTCCCTCTCTAGTTTTCCAGTGTTTTGAGGCTCTACTGAATTCACCATTCTATATATCTAGTGTTGAATAAGACATCAGCATCAGAGACAGTGCTATATTTTTAATAAAAGTTCATTTACTGAAAAAAGTCCTTTCAAGATCCTGCAAATATGTCAGTTCATTCAAAGTTTACGAGGCATTTATTGTGTGTGAAGTTCTATGATTTCCAGAACTGACCAGATTAGAGAATTATTGATATCTGATCAACTTGTCATCTTTGCCATGGATAAAACGAACAATTCCAGGACATATTTCAGTCCTGATGGAATTAATGACTGTTAGATTCCATCTCTGACAGTCACCGGTTAGCTAAGTGTACTTCAGCAATTTATGTAGCCGATGGTCCCTGTGTCGTTTCTGGACAGGAGTGGATTGTGCAGGATGATGTCTCAGCTGACTTCTAGCACCAAAATTCTGTTCTTCCCCATGCAGCAAGAGTAGGAAGAAGCTGTAATAGGAGGGATTGTTTTAATACAAAGTGACACTAAACAGATTTATAGAAACAGCAATTGTACACAATTATAGATGTTACTGTAACTCTAAGAGATGAAACCCCTTTTCTTCCTCACTCTTATTTTTTAGAATAAATTGCCTCTGAGGGCACATGGCAGCTGTGGCAGTGTGGGCTGTAATTGAAAGCAATACCGAAATTGAGTAGAGTCTCAGACTCAATACACTTTGTGGGATTCTCTGACATGAGTCTTTGCTCTTACTTGGGAAAGAAGAAATATAAAAAATTCCTGCTCTCATGCTCTCTCTCTCTCTCTCTCTCTCTCTCTCTCTCTCTCTCTCTCTCTCCATATATATATCTATGACTGTGTGTCTTAGCCTCTAACAGACTCTCAGATGGCAGCAGTCACTTGATAAGGCTCAGGATATCGAGTTCTAAGAGCGGGGCTTGTTTTTGGAAGAAGGAATCTGCAAAGGCAGTAATGCATCTGCTCACAGTGTGCATCTCAGTGCTGCATTTGCAGGCACAGTCCTGTCATGTAAACAAGGCTTCTGCCTCGATGTGGCCCTGTGACAGTTGAATCCACATGCAGCAGTTCATCAATTGATTGCAGGTGTTTCCCCTTGGAAAATAAAAACTGAATGTACACACCGCAAGGTGAGGGAAAATCGATTTTCTACAGTCACACAATCTGGTGAGTTCTGAAATCCTGTTTTGGGCAACAAATTCTCTTGTTGCTGTTTTCATGTCTAAGTATAGTTCACTTATAAAATATAGGACCAAAGACCTCAATAGCAACAAGGATTTCTAAGCTGGGAATTAGCTACCATATACCCAGGAAGGGACAAATACGCTATTGTAATTAATAGAAAATCAAATCTTCAGATGTTATAGATAATTACCAATTATTATTTTGATGGAAGTCATTTATGTTTTCAATGCATTTGCAAGCTCTTGTCAAAAGTATTTCTTAATATACATCAAAACAATTTGAGGAAAAACAGGTCTAATATTAATTTAGAAAACTATCAGTCATCTGTGAAGCTACGTTTCTACAAGCTTGGGATTTTTTAATGTTTATTTTTAATTTGAATTCCCAAATAGATTCTTGACCTAATCATGAGTCATTGGCTTCTCAGATTTTCTCAAATGACATTTTCTTTATAAGCTTTATATTTTTAATGAAGACCCGTGTTTTGCTCCTAATTAATCTGCCTACTTTGTCTGCTATGGAGAATTCCAGCAACTCTACCTCCCATCAGCATCTGTCACACATTGGCCCCTGTTGCCTCAGAGTCTAAAGAACAATGTCATTATACCCAGAAGCCTAATTGCAAAAGTTGAAACGTATCCTTGGAAAATAACTACACGTGGTGGGAAGAGTATTCTGCATGTGCAGTGATAAGTTCACAAATATACTTCATGTTCAAACACTTCTTGATAACCCAGAACTTTAGGGACCAGTTTCTATCAATGTTTTCTAGTTTCAGTGTGTCCTCTATAAGGATTTTATACCTAAAGTCTCTTAATATCTTCATGTGCTCAAATATAACATGACTTCTAGGTCTTGATGTAGATCCAGAATATGGTAACCTCAGCTCTACTGACTCTTGGGACTAGGTAATTCTGGAAGAAGATCTTGGAGGTTTGGAGGATATGTATCATTGTAGGACATTTGTCCCTGGCCTCTGCAAACTAGAAGCCAACAGCAATCTTTCCCATTGTCCCAGCGTCATGTCTCCACATATTCCGGGGGAAGGGGGCAAATAAATCCAACGAGAACCACTGACCTGGAGTCTTGGTGTAGGAAAGTTTTATTTACCTAATATTTATTTCACTTTCTTCTCTCTGTACATATATTCTGACAATCGGCACTGGAAATAAAGAAGCAGGAGTTCTGATGCTCATTGTCTCCTCTGTCAAATTTGAGGTCCATGATGCTTTGGAGACTGGATCCAGAGGCATATTGTAGTCCCTGGGTTTTGTTCACTGTTTCTGTGATTTTTGGACAATTTTCTTAAATTCCGGGGACTCTGGATTCCTCATTTATAAATAGGAGATGGGAAGGAAGAGAATCCTATGTAATTTACAAGGCAGAGATTCGATGTTACTGCTATATGCATTTATTTTACAGATCCATGGCGGTATAAGCAAATAATAGCAAAACGGTGAAGTTGAAATATCCATGGAAATGTAAGTACTCACCATTCAGGTCATTCTCTGTCTGCCAATCTATTGCCTTTCCACCCCACTTTAGGCTCAATTTAAACCACTCTTTCCAGAAGCTGTCTTCTGGTGAAGGGATCCTGATTCTAAATCATGTGACTCTGCCTTTAGCATTTTCTTCCGAGCTGGTTTCTGAGTCATTCAAGGAAATGTCTCATTACATTGTAATCACACCTCGTTTGAGACTCCAAATGGAATGACATAGCTTGATCACTCACTTAATTTACCAGATTTGGCTCCAAAAGACTTTGCCTTTCTGAAAACACAATCATTATTTTGAAAGTTGAAGGTTCGTCAACTTCACATGGATGGAAGGATTGTGTGGCTGACTTGGCAAACAGTTGTCTAGGAGAGGTGTCCTGAGGCTCAGAGCCACAGAAATGGGTGAGACTGAATTGATTGTGAATAATCACTTTGAATAATTATCATTGGAACCTATTTTACCTGTTTATAAAGTTTACACCATAAGTGTGTGCCAGTCCTACATGTTGTTTGAGCATCTATTTTGCTATGAATTATTTTGCTGCTTCTCTCCTAGCCTTCTTGATTTAGCTGTAATCCTAAATAAATTGCATAGTGAAGGAAAAAATGAAATGGAGGTGAACATACTGTACTACGTAAAGATGTTGATCTACTATGAGGCACATGTTAAACCTAGTTAATGCAATATTCCTTCAATAAAATCAATGAAAAACATCTAGCTCTGTTCTTAACTTGTATTTCTCTTATGCAGTTTAATATGACCAAAGCAAGGGAGACTTCCTCGACTAGTCTCATTGTAAATCCCGAATCACAAAACCCAAGTAAGCCTTTGATATGGCCTGAAAATCTCACTTGTATTTCCCTGGTTCACACACCTGTCTCTCCACCAATGTAGAGTATTCGTTCTTGTTTCATTTTCTCTTTTAAACTTTAGCTACTTCATCCCCGAACCTCACTCTCACCTGATGACCTTGGTTTCTATCATACTGAGAAAAATGAAGGAATCAGAACACATGTTTACAGTCCCATCAGCATGGGACCTCACCTCTCAGTTGCCGTCCTTTGTTCTCATCCCCTCTCTTTTCTAGGTAAGTTGTCTCTGTCTCTCCACAGACAGATCCCTCCACTGTGTTGGAGGCCTGTCTCTCCTAGCCTTCTACTGCCTTCATTTACCATCATCATTTCCCTCTTTACTGGATCATTTCCATAGAACTAGATCTTAAAAATATCAGTTCCTTGATTCCTTCCCTTATCAATTTCCTTCCCATTTTCCTATCCTCGTTTAGCAAACCATCTCAAAAGAGTACTCTATCCTCCTCTCACTCTCTCTGACATTCTCCTGAGCGAGGTAGGTGCCCTTAGCACAGTGCCAAACTGGATAGCATACAACTCTCTGGTCTTCATAGACTGAGTGCAGCGCAGTCACAGAATGTGCAGCTGTCCATCACTTCTGTCTCTTTGAAATGCTTTCTCCAAGTAGATTTCCAACCTTGTTCACTTGTTGCTCCCTTTCAATCTCAGCTTTGTTCCTTCCCTTCTCCCTTTCCTTTAATAGCAGAGTTTCCAGGACTTGTTCTTGGTTATTTTCTCTGCTATCGCTAGACTTACTCCTTGAGGACTGCATCCCGTCTTAGGACTTCCAAATGCATCTATATCCTGGTGATTTCCAAATGTGTCTACAGCCCAGATCTTAGTTCTGAGTTCCAGACTTGTATATCATATTTTTCCCAAACAATCTCCACTTCCACGTATAATAAATGTTACAAACTTAGTGAGTCCTCAACTGAACTGGTCTACCTACCCTATATGAAATCTAATAACCCCATAGTTTTCCTTATCTATATCAATGGTAATAACATCCTTAAAATTGTTCTGTCCTTTCTTTGACCCCCCCCCCACTTCAATACCCAGGGAATCTGTCAGATCTGTCTATGATATGTACCTAGAGTCTGAACCCCTCTCATCACTTCCATTGCTATCACCCTGGCTGGAAGTGGCATCCTATTTCTCTTGTATTATCTCAACAGCAAAATAATTGATCTCCATAATTTTATTCTTTTCTCCTTACTGTGTTATTAAGACAGGAGTCACAGCAAATCCTTTCATTATCTGCTTACATAATGTCCCTCCTCTGCTCAAAGCATTCTTTCCCACAGTAAATGCCTATGTCCTTGCAAGGATGTTCAAGGTTCCCCATGATCACCCTTATCTTTGTTGCACATTCACTTTATTTTCTGTGATCCCCATTCAATCCCCACAGGATATCATCTCCTCTGAGTGTCCTCAGTCTGGAATCCCTTTTCCCAGTATCCACATAGGTTATTTACTCAACTCCTTCAGGCATTTTTCAAATACCCGCTCTTCGCTAAGTCTATTGAAACTATACCTGACATCATAGTGACTCTCCTGCCTGTCCTCCCAATGTGTAACTCCTCTTGCCACCCATTTGTACCTTCACATTACCTTTTTTTTATACTATAATCTAAATCACATTATAATTTCATTATTTGTTTCTTAATATTTTCACTACCACCTCCCCACCACCCCCAGGAAAATATGAGCTCCTTAAGGAAAGAGAATTTCAATATATTTCTGCTTATTTCAGATATATTTCTGAATATCCCAAGGATCTAGAATATTTTCCAGTTCAAAATAAGATTTTAACAAATGTTTTTAAAATAACAATGAGTTGTCACTTAGATATCAATAATCTTAAGTTTCTAGTGAATTTAAAGTGGTTTGAGGCCTTACACATTTGAGAAGGATTGAACTTCTCTTTGCTCATGACCTTTCAGTAGCAATTAGGACATTTTTATGTGTAAAGAAGGGGCTCAAGAAATGCTCCCCAGACGACCAACATTTATAAATAAAATCCTTTCAAAGCTCATTTCAGTATGTAGTTAGTAAACATACCATTTTCAGAACATTTTGAGAACAAATGAGATAGACTTACACATGGCATAATGATCCTAGATAATTGGAAGTTTCTGTTTCTGATGCTGATTAGCACATATAACAGTGGAAAAGTCATTGTGACATTGTGTAAGACTGGGAGACAGAAACCATGATACAAAACTTCAAGATTATAAACATTTTCCAGAGAGTTATTTGACTTTGACAACTTTTTTTTCTATGTAGATAGCAATAACTGAATTACATTTATAATCAAGTAGCAGTAAAAATTAGGAAACCGAGGAAACAAAATCTGAATTTTCTTGGAAACGTTGTATTAAAATGGTTGAGAATTGTGTCAAATTTGCATAATTCTGACAGTTAAAATAAGGTAGCTGGGGCATGGTGATCTTGTACAAGCTTGGCTAACAGATAACACCCTAGGTCAGGTAGGTGAGGGACACATTTTTAGCTGGCATAACTGAGCAAGACAGACACATGATAACTTACCCCCAGTGAGCATGTGCAGAAGCAATGTCACACTTTAATTTTGAAAGCTTTTGATACATTGACAAAAATATTTACAAATTTATTCAGGTGGAACCTGAATAATCTTCCCTTATCTTCTGGCTAATTCTTCACCTATCCTTCTCTTTAAATCCTCTCCCACATCCAGAGGTGACCATTTTTTGCCATGATTTTTCATGCAGTTATATAGTTACAGGCAAACATATATACATATGTGTACAAGTGGGGTTACTTATGCTTTCCTGGGAACCCTGGTCTGCCCATATCCCAACAGTATGTTTTATCACCCTGGGGTGGAGCCACAGAGAATGGTATTTCTTTCTTTTCATGTGAAGCTGGTGTTGAGAAGAATATTTTGGGAAGTTCATGTGTTTTTCTAGTTTCTGCTTATTCCCTCATTTGGTCATTTGTTAGGATGTGGGAGGGATTTGAGGAGCTATACTGAGATCCCTCCTGTGGGACTTGAAACTGTCTTCAAAGTTCACGGTTCCTTTCTCAGCTAGATAACTTCATCTATGTCAAAAGAGCCTACATCTATTTACATTTTTTGCTTGTTTTTAAAGATAGGAATGAAGGGAGGAGGAAGCATATTTTAAAGACTAATGGGAGGGAGAATGGAGAAGAAGGAGCTTTTTCATTTAGTTATTTATTCTTGGTTTTTTCCCTCACCTTGGGTCTTAAACCCAGGTCCTTGGGCTTTACATGGTCTGCACACCAATGTCAGCCTGTGAGATTCAAGAGCACACACCATGCATTTACATTTTAAGGAGACAGGGAATGTACTAATTTTATTTTTAGCACTCTCTCTCGACACTCACTTGTGTTCATGTGCGCTAATCCATGCACCAAAATGTACACTCAAGTACCCAGTGTGCCTGTTGGTGTCGAGAGCATTCTGAAGATCTATTGAAAGACGACAAGTTTTCCACACACTCACTTTGAAAACAGTAGCATTCATTTACCTTGTTTGCAGAACTGCATCTACAGGCAGGCATGGTGGGGACAGTTCACATGCATTCCATGAGGTGTTAGCTAGAGCAGGCAGCCCACGGGGCAGGGGATCAGCACCCAGGTGGACCTTTATATATGGCTGGCAAGTGGGTGCTGGCTGTTAGGACCCCTCTGAGTGGTGTCTACCCGCAAGGCTTCCACTGAGGGCAGGTGGTTGTTGGGTTCAAGAGATCTTGCTGTATGAATACCAGACACCAGCGCAGTGTCAGCTGGCCTTACTCTGTGGCCTAAGGAGTGCCAGATGAACGTCCTAAAGGTCTCCGCTTTTCGATGGGAAGGCATTCCAATAGAGTGGGACCATGTTTTTAAGAACACAGGCACAACAAAATCCTTATTTATAAAAATGTCAACACATTCACATGAAATAAAACCTTGGATGTGTTTTATGAAACTTCTCTCCCAGCTTCGTTTTTAGAAGGTACAATTAAGGCCATAAGCTACCACCATGAACGACATTAAGCAAAGAAAGTATTGTTGCTGAAACTTATCTATACTTGAAAAAGCAACCTTAGTTCCATGGAGTCCTCATAGCACATCTGAAAACAAAAAATCATTGGATGCGTTTTTAGAAATCCATACCTTGGCGAAAAGCACTTAGGTATGATTTATTTTACTGGGTCTGTTAAGGATCTCAGAACTGATGAAGTGATTTACTTCTGGTCAGCAAGTGACATCCTCTTAAAATAATGAGCAGAAGATTTTATTAGTTACTTGCACCTTGAATTGCTTTTATTTATTCAGCATGCACTAAGGAGATTTCACTACGGGATTCGGGGGCAAATTTATCAAACGCGAACATTAAAGGGTATTGGTCTAAAAGCAGTTCATTCTACAAAGCACGTTTAATGACATGCTTTTAGTCAAATTACAAAGCCTTGGTTGGCTCTAAATTTTTTCACTTTTTTATTAGTGGAGACTATGTAATAAATATCTTAAAGTGCAAATGTTTTCGTGAGCTAATATTAAAGTGCACTCCATTCTTTCCCAAGAAAATTCATCTCAAGGTTGCCTCTATATGCTTCTAGAATTGTTTTAATATAACAAAGCAAATGTCATCTTTTTTTCCCCTCTTTTTCATAGCATGGCTCATTTCAGAAGTATGCTGAGAACCTCAGAAATACAATGCTCAGAGGACAGGAGTAGAGATTACAAATGGTATTTTTAGACAATTTTCTGACTGCATTAGCACATTTCACTTGGACTGTGAATTCAGGTAATTTTATTTTTATCAATAGAGTACCTACAGAATGGGTAGATCTTTTGTACGGGATAGTGGAGTCAGACATTTTTTCCACAATATAGCAAACAAAATCTACTTGTATGAAGAAACAAATCACCTTTCCTAATATAATAAATTCATCGCTCTGTTGCTTTGAAATCTTGACTCTCCTAAGTGCTAATCTTTCCTTTGATTTTTACAAATGTCTTGTATTTTACAAACGTATATTCTTTTTTTTAAAAAAATATCCTGGTCAGAATACTTACTCCTAATATTCCTCATGGAGTAGCTCATGAACTTTTCATAAACAGGCCAAGTAACTTGATGGGGCTGTATGACAATATGGCTGCTTGCCTTTGTAATATCTGTGAATAGAATCCATGCTAGAATCTAGTATGTTCTTGCAACGATCCTCTTGCTGAAATTCACAATGCAAATATCCTATTCGTGTAAAGTTTGCAGTTGCCAGAAATACAGATCCACCTGGAAGTTCCCCCTAGTAGAATGCACCACATAACTGGTGCCAAGGGAGAAAGACCAGGGTCTGAAATTAAGTAGATTTCCATTCTCATTCATTTTCCATTAGTTACTAAAGAACTATGTGCTCTGAAGCAAAATACAGCATTCCTTGGTAAAGTGAAGCTATAAAGAGATGCTAAGGCCACGTTTGGTGAAGATTCAGAGAGAAATTCCATGTAGAAGTAGCCGACATAGTTCTTGGTGTGTAGTAGGCACTGGCTACAGTGTCCTTCTTCTTACATTTCTCAGATAATACTTTTCATCTGTATTAGGGTTCACCAGAGAAACAGAGCTAATAGTATATATGTGTGTATGTGTATCACTATGAGGAATTGGATTGTTAAGATTACGGAGGGTGAGAAGTCCCTCAGCATGCTGTCTACAAGTCCCAGAAAAGGCAGTCATGCCATTTAGCCCAAGTCTGAGGTAAAAAGAATCCCAGTCCAAGTACAGAAAGAGATGTGATAAGATGTCCCAACTCAAACAATGAGGAAGAACAAATTCTCCTCTCTTCCATCTCTTGTCTTGTTGAGACCCTCACAGGATTGTGTGGTGCCCACCCACAGTGAGGAGGGCAGTCTTGTTTACAGAGAAGACAGATCAAACACCAGTATCATCCAGAAATACCTTTCAGAGACACCCAGAAGGAAAGTTTCATCTGGGCACCCTGGGACCCATCAAGGAGCTCATCAAATGAACCGTCACATTCTCTTTTTTACTTTTCCTATTGTCTCTGAAGTCCCAGCAACCTCATTCATGATATACTTCTTAAATATCAGTTTCTTTCATCACCCAACTGCGGAGCTGCTTCCAGCCTGTTTTTGTAGAAAGTAAACTCAAAACTAGGATTATGACATGCAACTTGTTTAGTGTTGCTCATAACTGAGGTATAGGAAACTGCATGGGAAGAAGCATTTTTTACCTGGTCTGATTCTAAAGTTTATATTCTAACCACTAGCTTATATGACCTCTTAATAACCTCAGTGAGAAGGATCACTGTACTAAATAGAAACACCTACATTTGTAAGGGCTGCCTCCTAGCTTGACATGAGTTTTGACTCTCTCTAATGTCATTTGATCCATGATAAAAAAATACCAATAACCATAAGAATAAAAAGGCATCCATATAAGCAGCATAGCCAAATAAGTGATTATTTTGATCTATTTTTGGAATATGTTTTGTCTGATGATGAATAAGTGTTCATGGTGTGCTTATGTTAACATCTCTGGTTGTTTTCATCTTTTAGCTCCCTTGTTTTGTATCTCAACCTATGTTAGAAATAGCATCATTCATATTTAATGAAAGGGAATGAGGGATAAAAGCTTTAAAATCTAGCCTAAATTTACAGGTGAAACTGCTAGAATTAGTCCATGTCTACTTCTTGCACAGTTTGGGTTCAGATCCTTGAGTATTTAAAAATCCATTTTCCAGAAATACTTTTCTTGGACCATCATATATGACATTTTTATCTGCATTTCTTTCCCCATCTTTTCCTAAGTGCTGTAATATCATTGAGGGCTTTAAATCATTGCTGACTTGCTCACCACTCAGGAAATTAAGAGTGGGGCAGATGTCTCCAACTGGGGACAGTGTTGCCCACCAGGGGACGTTCAGTAACATGTGGGAACATTTTTTGTTGTCATACCTGAGTGAGGGATGTCACTGCACCTAATGGGGTGTGGAACAGGGATAAACACTTCACAATGCACAACACAATGCCCCAAAACAAACAGTATCTTAACCCCAGGACGCATAGTGCAGAGGCAAGGACATCCTGCTCTGGAAATTTTTTTTTCAGTTCCCTAATACATTTTTAATCTAATACATGCAGTAGAGTCCCCAAACAATAGATTAATAAATTAATTTTGTTTGCTAGAATATTTTTGTTGTCTGAGAAAATAATATAAATCTGACTTTGGCTCCATTAGGTTTTCACAGTCAGTGACTACTTAGACATGTCAATAACTGATCATCTGAAACTATAAGAAAACTAATTGTGAAACTAAGTGAAAGATAACTCAGTGTTGAGTACTGGAGATCTGATTTACTAGATACTTTATGACCATGTTTTTGTATTTTTAAACTATGTTTAATGAAGTAGGAAGGGAAGGATGATTTACAATGGGTTGGATTTCTCTTTTAAAGATGTGAAAACCAATAGCTTCCAAAGTTGAAGTAATGTGATTTCTGAATTTCTTATATCTAGTACGGTTAAGAATGAGAAGGGAACATACCAAGGACTACTACAATTTATTCGTTCCTTATAATAACCTTAATTGTGATCCATTCAATTTATTGTGTAATGTTTTATTTTTATACATTTAATAGAAGGGACATTGCGTTATAAATTATATTTAAGTTTCAGGTATGCATTATTGGAAACCACCATCTGTTTATACTATATTACATACATTTACTTTTTTATGAATATAAAATATCTATGCATATAGGCATTTTATAATCTCTTTTTCCTTTTCCTCAGTAAGTTGGAAAGAGACATTGAAGAGACACTTGACATTTTGAAGTTCTGTCTGCTGGAAGAAATAAGGAGGTCTGTTACTTGCCATCCCCACAGTAAGTGAAATACCTGGTGTGTTTCATAGTAACAGTGATCATTTCATGTGTAATATCTTTATGAAAAGAGACCGCTAAACATCCTACAGAGTTTCAGGAAAGTAAGTAGAAAGCACCACTGTGGTATGAACTATACCTCAGCAGAATGGAGTCAAAAGCCCCAAACCTTAACCTGTGAAGTTTTTGACAGAAAGCTTGAGAGTCAATCTTATTTTTAAATAAATGACCGATACTCCAGATAGACAATGTACCTTATGAGAACCATATTGGCAACCCAAGCAAATATATAATATATGCTTTATGGCAGAATATAATATAATTTTTACCATGAGAACCATTCTTTCTCTAGGGACCTAAGGTCTACTTTTTTATTTCAATGTTGAGTTGTGTAACATTTTGGCAAGGCATTCATCTTTGCATCATTGTGCAGTTCTATTTTTGGTTAATGCATTTATTACATTTATATTTATGGTTAGATAATGATGGAATTCACCCACCACCAAAACAATGAAAAGCAAACATATGAATTGAATGCTCTTTATGTGCATATATACGTGTGTATATAGCTATACATATGCATATATAATATATGTATATATGCATGTATATACATATATAATATATACATATAATGCACAACATACTATTTTATTAATATGTATGTATTAATACATTTGGTATATGTATACATGTATATACATATATTATAGATAGATATATACATGTATTTCATCAATTTTATTGAAGGAGCATCACAACATAAAGTCTGATAGGTTTAAGGTGTGTTTCATTGCAAATTCACATCTGTCTATAGTACATTAATTTCACCACCACCACATTCATGTCAATGTTACTCAGAAGCAGAATAGTCTCATCAAGTCTTCCCTCCAATGGAGAAAGAACTAAAGCTATCCAAGGAGGGTAAGTGATTTCCCCCGAACCTCACTGAAGCAAGATCATGGATTTGAGTGTCAGTCTGTGATAAGATTGAGATTTTTCTGCTGGATCTCCATTCATTCTGTCATGCTCATTGAATACAACCTTTTATGGTTCCACGTTACTTTATGTATTTAGGATCCAATGATAGCAGTGAATAAAAAGACAGCATTCTGGCTCTTCAGGAGATGTTAGGATAGTGGGAGTGAGGAAGAAAAGCAACACTCTCTCTTCCTCCCCCTGCAGTAAGTTCTTTCTAAGGGTAAAGGAAGCTGGGAAGAATGGCTGGAGAAAAATCATGAAGCCTGTTGAAACCACAGCAAGTCATTGTCTTTATTCCTTGGATGACGTGACATCAGCATGGGTTTTAACTAATGAAGTTTTATGAAGTCTTATGAACTTTGGAAAGATAACCAACTGCCTGGTGGGTTAAAGTGTAAGAGTAGTCCGGAATGAGAAGTTTGCAGTTGTTGAAATAATTTGGCTGACTCAAGAGATGCTATGGGAGGAAGATGCAGAAAACTTCATGATGGGTGAAGTGTTGCCCTTGAGAAAGAGAAGGAAGAAAAGTTAACCCCCAGACATATGAACAGAACAGCTCAATGGATAATCATAAATTATTTTTTTAAAGAAAGAAGAGCATATTTTGGAATATTGTCTTGCTTTTTAGCAGTGTGAATGTGTGCCTATGCTTTAGCCAAATATTCAAGTCAAGAAAAACTTACTCCAAGATTTGATCTACAGGAAACCTTGGGCTGGAGAGATTGATGTGAGGTCACGCATAATAGTGAAGTGGTAGGACCAGATGACTTAACTTTCACTGCATAGCCTCTGATGGTGAAGAGAAGGGAGGAGAAGTTTAGAAGTTTGGGAATCTTTTTAATTCTTTTCAATCCTATGTTTCCTTAAGAAGAGATGACGGGATTTCTGAAAGTACTTAAGTCAAATGAGATAGAAGAGTTGGTATGAATTCAGCCTGTAGTCAATTTAACTGACAATTGTGTGTGCGCTTGTGATAATGATCAAAATCAGACAAAATGAAAGCAAGTTATCTAAGTTTAAAGAATAGCAAAATAGTTGCCTACTGGATAAGCACACACACACAAAAGGAACCCAAATTGCCAAGTGCTGTTTTCATCTGCTGCCTGCTGTCATTCCAACTTACCCCCTATCTACTGGAGATTTCCAGAAGGCATCTTCACTGACTTCTGTCTTCCTAATTGCCGAAACCTCACTGCAATTCCTGCTCTTGAAGACATTATATCCTCCCTTCTCAAAGTAAAGATAAAATCTTGGTTGAAGTCAACATTTCTGACAGAAGTTTAAATGTTCCTAGGGCATTAAAAAGCAGTTAAGAAAAAGCAAAGAACTAATGTAAAATGCCTTGTCTATACATAGAATTAGAAGTACCTGCGCTATGTGTCTGTTGAGTTTGGGGAAACATGTTTACACTCTAGAGTGATTTTTTTTTTTTTTTTTGTAGATGTCTATCAATTGATGTTCATTACAGCCAAGTTAAGAATTAAAGTTTGAAAATTAGGGCCAATTAATGATTTGTGAGGGTTAGTGTGTCTAGTGGTGAGATGATTTTGCTGAGACTTGACCATGCATTTGGTTACACAGTTTCTCCCCTATGGAGCTTCTAGAATTCTATTTCTGTTCTCTCTTGAGCCTAGGATGACAATGATGATAAATGGTATCATATTGTGAGGTGGTTTGTGATGAAAACAAAATCTTCCCTGGGGACTATGATACAACCTCCAAATTCATGCTCTGATAAAACACTTAAAATGTTCAGTGGTCTCCTCCTCTTTCTCTTTTGTCTTTGTTAAAAACAACAACAAACAAAAACAAAGAAACAAATTAGAACTAAAAGGTGTTGGGTAACAATTATCTTTTTCTAGATCAAGATGAGGGTTTTAGTGATATCATCTGTCTATAAATAATTTTATTTACCTATCATTTATCTCTTTTTACAATTATTCTATCTAAAGCTGGAAAATAAATGGATATGTTTTTAGGGAAGCTACAGATTTAAAAAGAAATTTCCAACTGCCCCTTTGGAATGGGCAATTCTATACTTATATCAAATTCTCTGTAGATAAAGCACAGTGGTTAGCCTGTTAGTATAAGATCTTTATTAGACTGGCTAACTTATTTCATTACTTGAAGATGACACCATTTTGGAACTGAATGGATGACTTTCCTGTTTGTAGACTAAATTTGCTATTTGGTCAAAGTGAACAGATTTTTCTTTTCTTTTTGTCTTCCTAAAAGAGAAATGTAATGATCCATCAATTTTCATTATTTAAATTTCTCGCCTGTAATTATTTCAGCCATATGGTATTCTTGTCTTTCTTCTCCCTAGTGTCTGTTCAAAACCTTGGCAGATGACTTCTCTGAAATATCTTCAGACCTTCAGAGAAATACTCAGAGAGACTGGGAAACATTGGACAATCTCAAGATCAGCTCAGGCTACTACTCTGTAGAGGAATATGAGTCCCCAGGTCTTTTCTCAAATTGAAGTTTCCCCAGTTAGGACCCTCTAAAGAGTCTTCAATAAGGCAACACGATTACTCCATACCCCTTTGGAAAAAGCAAGATTACATTAGCTATTATTTTCGGACTCCTTTTTATTCACTCATTGATTCACTTATTTTCTGCCAGGCATTTGCTCTGCGTTTATTATACCACCTGACCACTATGGGACTTACCACGGAATCCAAGACTTGGTTCTCACTCTCCACAATCTCATTTTTTCTATCATGTATTCTTATGTAGGATCCCAGCCTGTTCATGAGTTTGGATGTCTCCAAGTCAAGTACCAAGTACCTGAATTAGACTCATTCTGCAACAGAAAACTTTAAAAACTGTCTGAATGACTACATAGAAATGAAAAATTATGAATATTAAAAAATGTATTTTCTGACACGAGGAAATTACACTGAGTAGATGTTTATGAAGGCAAGACATGTGTGATTGGTTGAATTATGTCCCTTGCAAAGATTGTGTTGAAGTCCTAACCCTCAGTCCCTCAGAATGTGACCCTATATGAAAGAGGATCTTTTATAGAAGCAATTAAATTAAAATGAGATCATTGGAGTTGGCAGGTGCCAGTAGCACACATAGAGGGAGATATTGTGGATTCAGGGAGATGATGACAATCTGCATTCCAAGGAGTGAGAACTTGGGAGAAATCAACCAACCAACCAACGAACCCTGTCAATGCCTTGATCTTAGACTCTAGCTCCAGATTTATGAGGTAACACATTTCTGCGATATCAGTCTCCTATTCCGGGGTCATTTGTTTCTGCAGTCCTAGCAAATGAATGAAGCATGAGACTTGGAAAGTCAGTCAAAAGCAAATTTTGAGCAAATATTGTGCAAAAATCACTACAGTTAATATTGTATGGCAGGTATTACTTTATGAGCCATTTGAAATTAGCTTCTCAGACAAGCACAACACACACTTTTGGTACATGCAGGTGTGCACGCACACACACACACACACACACACGCATATGTCAGAGTTCAAGTGGGGAACAACTTTTGGTCAATGGGAATGAAAAGTAGGAAGAAGGCAGGCAAAGAAGGTAAAAGCATAAATTCTATGGTGAAGGAAGAACTGGACTGTGGTGCTGAACTTAATGCAGTCTGTACAGTTAGTGACTTACAATAATGCACACCTGAAATCTAGATAGTGCTATAATCTGAGCTCCTTCAATAAAATTAATTACATAAATAAAAAACAAAAAAAGTAGAAAAATCACAATAATGGTGATGATGATAAGGACAATGGAAGCTGCCTACTTACTGACTTCTCGCTGCAGATACACCATCATGAGTCACAGCATTTCTCTTCATTAGAGATTTGTACTATTGAGAGAGCCGAGGACCCGAAGGCTCAGAGAAATCAGGTCTTTTACTCACCCAAGAGTTCGCAGCTCGAATGTTTATATGTATTTATGTGGAGGAAGGGTAGGATGGGCACTTGGCGTTCTTGTAAGTTGTAACAGGTTCCAAGAAAGATCAGGCCTGCTCCCCATGACTCATTCATACCACTGAACACACACCAAATTTTAATGATTGCCAAGAGCTCAGAAATCCGAACTAACCCATCAAAGTTTGGAGTTGTCCTCAGTTTCCTTACCCTGGCCTCTGCTAAGTATTTCAGATGATTAGGTTACAGTTTTCCCTCTCAAACCTCACCTAGTCACTTGAGATTGGCCTACACAGACCTCTCCTTTATCTAGTTGTTCTAAAACATTAAGTGGGAATTGTTACTAAGGTCTTTACAAGGTCACAGCCAAATGAATACCTGAAATAGGTAGAAGAGCCACATAGGAATTTGCATAAAACATGCCTTTAATTTGCATATAAATGCATCCAATTTGCATAAAATGCTATAATTATGCCTTTAGAGTATACATTTTATAATTGTCCTTTTTTAAAGCCATCATTTATTTTTCAAGCATCTACCCTCCTTTTCATTCGTTCCAGGATTTTGCATTCTTGGGCATGCTTCCCTTCAATCAGGACATAATACAAGTTCTGATGTTGTTACATAAAGAGCTTCCACGGAGGCACACAGACACCAAACTTGGTTCTTTTTCCTCATATAAAATCCCTTACACATTTTACTTCTCTTTTGCTGTCTAGCATCTTTTCACCCCTGTGATAGTTAAACCCATGGTTGTCCAAGAAAAATCACATATCAGATGGAGTTAAACTGGCAAGAAAGACTTTACTCAAGAATATTGTAATAGAGGTCAAGATTATTGCAATAGGAGAGAGAGATTCCTAGATTGCAAAATTGGCAAGAATCTAGGAGAAGATTTATACCTAAAGGGATGAAAGAAGAATTTGCAATGGCAAGTTTGCCTAAAGTCAATACTCTAAGAAAAGGGAAGTCATGGTCACATAGTTGGGAAGAAACCTGTATAAAGCTGAGGGCAATGTTATGACTCTTTGGTCACTATAGACAGCATTACAATCAATCTGTAATTACACATGCAATAAAGAGGCCTCTTCCTCATCTCTAGATTTACTGATGTCTATTATTAGATCCTTTAATGTGTGGAACTTCTGAGTTTATTTTATTAATGTAGGAGGAAGAGTCACAGCATAAAGTTTACAGCTCAAAGCTTCTCTTCAAAACTATAGCAGTTACTTTACTGAGTTCTCTGCCTATACATTATGAGCTATCGAGACGTTTCCTCATTTTAGAGCTCTAAGGAGGATATTAGCTCTTTATTTAATCTTAAGTCCAAAGAAAATCTCTAATGATGGTCAGAATGATGTCAGCCACCAGCACTGAGCCATTGTTCTACAGAAATCAGTGGTTTTGATGTTAACAATTATGCCTTCATAAATAAGTTTCACTGATACTGTATAAGAGCAAGGTGAGATGACAAGAATTACAGTGACTTTCTCAGAGTCATACGACTACTGCTACTTTGGGGAAGTGAAATACTGTACTGTTTTCTGTCTCCATGATCTTAACCAAATTATTCAATTCATCTGTGGCTATTGTTCTTCACCTATAAACTGAAGATAAAACAGTCACACAGGTTAGTGGAACAGAACTGAGAGTCCAGAAAACAACCCACACATACATAGACAACTAATTAATGACAAAAAGCCAAGAGCCTACAATGGGACAGGGGAAGTTCTTTAGTAAATGGTGCTGGGAAATGAACAGTCATCACTTTCTAGCACCATATACAAAATACTAACACCACCTAAAATTAATTAATAATGTATTAATGACTTGGATATAAAATTTGAATCCATAAAATAAGTAGATGAAAACATAGGCAAAACCACTTCCTGATGTTGATCTGTGTGATGTCTTTGGGAACTTGACTCCAATGTCAAAGGGAAATGAAATCCAAAATAAAAAAAAATATGGGGTGACATCAAACCAAAAAAGCTTCTATACAATGAAAATACTTATTAAATTAAAAAGGCATTCTATGAACAAGCGAATATATATTTTTACATCCTACTTCCAACAAGGGTTAATATCCCAAATATATAAAGGATTCATGAAATTCCATAACAGAAAGTTAAGCCACTCAATTGAAAAATTAGCAGAAGATATTCAGAGAAGCCATTTCTCCAAAAAGACATAACAGATAGCCAACAGATGTATGAAAAGGAGTTCTAAATCTCCTGTTATTAGGAAAATTAAATAAAAACAATGAGATATAACCTCACATCCAATGGAAAGACTTATCTGAAAGACTGGGAATCACAAGTATTGGTGAGGATGTAGAGAAAAGGAAATGTGTAGGTGGGAGTGTTATTTGGTACAGCTATTAGGGAAAGGAGAACGGAGATTCCTCAAAAATTTGAGATTGGAAAGTTCATATGATCAAGTTATTCCACTTCTGGGTAGTTACCCTAATAACACAAACACACTAATTGAATGAGATGCATCCTCATGTTTACTGCAGCTTTATTTACAATAGCCAAGAGTGGGAGACAACCAAAGATCCCATCGACAGATGAGTGGGTAAAAATGATGTGGTACATTTACACGATAGAGCAGAACCCAGCTATTAGAAATAATGAAATCTTACTGTTTGCAGCAACATGGATGGACTTAGAATTATGATGAATGAAATAAACCAAAAGGAGAAAGGCATCTTATGATTTATTCATGTGTGATATGTAGAGAAAACAAGCAAACACATGGACTAAATCGAACAAAAGTAGAATTTCAGTTCAAAAAAATAAAGCTAATAGTTGGAAGAAGGAAGGAGGAGGAGGACAGATAAATTGGATCAAAGGGATCGATTATGAGGTAAAAGAAGAAAAGAATAGGTGGTGGTGAACTTTTGTATATACAGATGTTGTCATGCAGTGACACACACCTTAAACCTATATGTTAACTTCAATGTAACTTCAAAAAAATAGATAACACAAGGATTAAAATAATAGTGTGTTTGAGAGAATTCGAGGAGAAAAATAATTTATGTACAACCTGTAGAAGATTCTGGGACACATAGAAAGCATTTGATGAATTTTAGTATCTGTAATTTGCTGACTACATGTGGGTTCTGCCTGATAAAACACATGCTTTTTGATAAGGCATGATGGCATTTGTATGAGTGTAACTACATCATTATCTACACTATTTGAATTAAATTTTTCTGTCAGACACAAAATTCTAAGGATATAAAGGGAAACATATTTACAGATGCTTTACTTATTATGACTGACTGTTTTCCACATAAACTTTCTTGCTTCTTCTAGAGACTTTTTACATCATTTTGTCTAGCTTTTAAAATAATCTCTATAACTACCCAAGGTCTAGGTAGATTTTTTTTGTTCCATGATCTTCATAGAATGAGAAAAATGGGAGCTTTTTTTCATTCTGCTTCTGCAGCCAAGATCATGATGACATTGTTCCAAACTCTAGTTTTCATCCTAATTGAATCTATGACTCTTTTCTCCTTGACTCTGTTACAGTCTTTCCTTCAACCAATTAATTGTTCTCTTTTATTGATTTTCCTTATGATTTCTCCTAAATCTAACTTTCTGAATCTGTAATACTAATTTATATCTTGAAGACTTAAGTTCATAAGATGTTTCTCCTTGGGAATTCAGGGAGACTATTTCTAACTGTGGAAGTATCTGATTCTCACAGAAGAGATGCCTTCAACGGTAACTTGAATAGTCTTTCAGTTCTACTGCTTCTCTCCCCAGAAGTCTATGTGCTTTCCATTGTAATCATCCAGGAGCATAGAGTGACTAATATTTATTCTGATTTGCATGCAAGCCACTCAAAATATCCAAATGAAAACTGGCTGGCACTTCAATTGTTGAAATAATTCTGAGATTTTATGTGTGTGTTTTTGAATATGTGACACTCTTAATTTCTTTTGATGAAATGAAACACACACTTAAGAGGGGTTATCGGAGGCTAAATGCTATCACTCAGTGTCTGTGTTGATATTTTGGGCATTGTTCCAACAGATCATAATCTGAGAGATAATGACTCTGCTTCTGTTTTTCCCAGCTGTTCTTACCAGTGGGAACAGCTGCCATTGTTACACTTGTGAGTTCTATGCTTGGCAGAACTTGTGATGGAGTCAGAAAATGCAGTTTTGTTGGTGGGTTTCTATTCCTGCGTGGCAAAGTGAGGCTCAGGTTTCAATGGGGAGCACTACAACATGGTCTAGTTGATAACAACAATACCAACAGACACAAGAGAAAGTCAATGGCACATACATGCATCACCTTGGATTTTCCCTTTATCCTGGTTGACTGAATCATTTGTGATAGACTTATTTGAATAATTTTGTCTTACATAAAAAAAAAATCACCTCAAGGACATCTGGAGGTGACTGGAGCCCACTGGCTGTCATGTTGTAAGATGTAAGATTAACTGGGTAAGAAACTTCTGCTACTTTTTGTGGATGAAAATTCCTCATCAGGAATTCACCTTTTCTCACCTGGGTACCTTTGTGACAAGCGCCAAACCTGGAAGACAGCTGGATGTGATTAGATGTGCATACAAAATAGTCTTCCCTGTCTTGGACCCATGGGTAGTACAGGGATTGAACCAGCAACGTTGGCCTCATTAGCATGGTGCTCTACCAGCTGGCTCTGAGAAGAATTAATATTCATCATGAAATGATTCCTGTGAATGATCAAAAATAAAAGAAAATGGATTTGAATCAAAGTGACTTTTACCTGAGAGAATGTATCCAAAGAAACTTCAAATTTCTTGTATTAAATCATAAAATGGTACCAGATATCTCACTAGCTGTCAGAAATACAACATCAGAATATCCTTTTCTGTACTGTACTTAATCCTACTATGGAGAGTTTTTTCTTTTCATATTTATTATTTCATAAGGCTGGATTTTTTGTCAGAGACTGTCATAGTGTTATAACCTTCCTTTTTAGCTATATTTGAAAAATACTTCAATCATATCTTTATCAAGACTACTTTGAGAAAATCAGACTTGTGAATGAAAACTTGATATAAGGAAACATGTTTGAAAACCAGTAAATAAGGACATTGATTGGGATGATTTCTGGCTCCCTTCTTTGATTTTTCGCTTAGAGTTTTAGCCTGCAATTAACATGGAAAATCCAGTTTGGGAAACTTGTTTAAAAGCCAATCTCTTATCTACTTCCTAGTGGACATTTCAGTTTGCGTACATCCTTCATTTCCTCCAATTACAGAGCATCTACTATCAATGATATTCTTTCTGAAAGTGGCTTTCCCTTTGAGCTTCTCTATTTCTACTGGTACAGCTTCCTTTCCTCAGTCACTAAAGGTTTAAGTGCCTGATTGCTAGTTAGCCTCTTTCACATAACCGTGTGCTCCTTAAATGCTGGGATTGTCTTCCTCTATTCTCCACTGCCTGGTGAAGCTCTTGCTGCACTAAAGTTGTTGAATAAACATCCTTGGATTAGATGAATAAATATATATATATAATTTTTTAAACCTTTGCTTACTCTGATATGCTTTTTATGATTAACAAAATTGAATAGATCATCAAAAAACTGAATGTGAAATCAAAAGTTACAAAAATGTGTAGAAGAAAAAGTCTTTCATTTCATTCTCCGCCTGCACAGCTATGCCCCTCCATGGAAACGCAATCATGAATTTCTCATTCTTCCCGCATTCGATTTTGCACATGTAAACATACACATGACTCTTCTTATTTTCTTTTGCAACATGCATATGGTATGGGTAGCACAATACACATGTTACTCACTATCTTCCCAGCAAGGTATTTTGGAAATATTTCTACATCTGAATAAAGTTCTGAGCATTCATTTTCTTTAACTGTATCATATTCCATTGTCAAGAGTTAACCATTTGGGTTGCTTCCTATTGATGGATATTTGCATCATAGCCTATTTTATATTTATGTAAAGGGTGCTCTAGTGACAACTTGTGTCATTTCATGTGTGCAAATTCCCAGAATGCAATCGCTGGGTTGCTGGGTCTACCTAATTAGTGAGGACATTTCCAGATTGTTCCTCTGATGTGTGATGCTAACTCCCAGCAATGCAGGAAAGCGCCTTTTTCCCTATAGCCTCATCGCAGCATGAGTTACAAAAATGTGTGTTTTTATCTTAAATACCTGGAGAAAATCGTTTTTTATGTGAAACACCAGTGAGCATTTCTTTCGTTATATGCGAGGAGGGACATCTTTCCAGATGTTTGCGAATCATTCATTTTCTCTCTTTTTTTTGGGGGGAGGGGTAACTGTCAGTTCATAGCTTTCTTACTGTTTTGGGGATTTATTGTGTGTATTAATTTCATTATTCCTGCTTGCTCTGGTGATAAGTCTGAGCACCGTTCCCTTTGCCTCCTAACCCTACTTAAGTTCCTGCCAATGAGTTGCAGTTAGCTGAACTTTGTTCATTTTTTTCCTTTTTAACTTTCTATATGAAAAAAAGTTTTGATTTTGATGTAATTACCTTGATTGAACTCTATGGATTTTGGTTTTTGAGTCTTAGTTAAACAGATTTTTCCCATTTCATTTTATGAGGATATGGTTATGTTTTCTTCTAACTGTTTCATGCCTTACCTATCTCACATCAATTCTTAGATCATTAGAAAGTTATAATGATGCATATGTAAGATGATGCATGATCCAACTGTATAGTTTGCCAAAAAACTTACTTATTCTGATCCCTTGTGCAGCAGTATCTTTTTCTCCATTGATTTTACAAATTAGAAACAAATGTTACATTATATTAACTTCCTTTTTATTAAGGTTTAAAACTTTTTCTAGATTCTGAATTCTGTTTGATGGCCCGTTTACGTACCAGTACTGTATTATTGAAGTCTTATAACATATATTAATATTGGTGGAACCAGTGATTTTTTTACTCTTTTCTTTCAAATACTTCTTGACTACTTTGCTTATTTCTCCATGTTAACTATATAAGCAACTGATATAGTTCCAAAAATCAAAACTTGACATCTTATTAGATGCATGTCAGATATGGAAATAACCTTACAGAGAATTAATATTTGTGCAATGTTGAGTCTCACTCCCCGAGAACATAGTAGGTCTTTCTTTTTGTTCATTTGTTTCAATGGTTTCTTAAAGTTTTTTTCATATAAATCTTGCACAGGTATTATTAAATATATGCACATTTTATCATTTTTATATAGTACCTTTCTTTTCATTATATCTAACTAGATATTGATTGAATATATAAAATCAATGAATGTATCTTAGTTTTATATTCTGTGTTTTTCCGATCTTTTTATTTGCAATAATTCATTATTATTCTTTCAGCTTTTCAGGCATACATCAAATCAGCTAAAATGGATACTTTTATTTATTTCCTTTGGATTTTTACAATTTTGTAAATTGTGTTTTTATAATTTTTTCATTTCATTTTTGCCTTGTTCCTCATTTACAATAATCTTACCGTTAAATAATTATTCTTGCATTGTTCCAGACTTTTTGAGATTGTTTCTGTTTTCTAATCCAAGCATTTTTTTGCCTTTGATTTCAGCATCTATATATCACTGTATCTATCTACCTATCTATCTGTCTATCCGAGTATCTAGCTAGCTAGCTAATTATCTATCAATCATTTACCTTTAACTGTATAGGTGTGTACATCTATGCATGCTTATACATATATGTATATGAATGTTCGTATATTATGAATGCCTCTTTGGCATCTGTGCAGCTTAATGTTTCATGTCAATTTGAGTCCTCTGAGAAGTGCACTCTTAAAAATTGGACAAACAAGAGACTTACTGGGAAATTCTTGGCATCGACCAAGGGCTGACACGAGTGGGAGGAGAGACTTCTCTATGTAGCATGGACATGGCTGCTGTGGAACGAGTTGGGAAGGGAGAGAGAGAGAACCCACCGGAAGAGTTTCAGATGCTGGTGCAGTTCTGAGAGTTAGGCTATAATGATGGGGAGTTTCTGAGTCAGAGTTTCTGTCAAAAGAGTTCTGGCACCTGCAAGATGGGACTTCCCTGCTCTCTGAGTGGAAGAAGCCTGAGAGAAGCATTGCACCTGGGACTGCTACTTGACTGCAGTCCCACCATAATCTCTCTTGCTATAGAGCAGGGATGCACACTTCTAGCCTTCTGCAATATTACACTTCCAATTGCCTAGTGGATCTTGTTTATTTTTCATGTAGTATCTTTGCATTTCTGCTCTCAGGGCATGTTGGAATTTTCCTGAATGAAAAAGAGCCCTCCATACCCTTTACAATTAAGGCAGCCTCATGCTAATGCTTGACATAGAAGTGGGTAGATATGTTTCCATCATCTCAAGCACACTTTGAAGACAAAATCTGAAATACATGCTTATAGCAGCAAGTTTGATAGCTAAATATATGAAATTCAACCGTGTAATTCATTGTGACTTCTTCAGTAACTCAGGATAGAAAAGGAAAACAATGCACAGAAACTTTTGAGTTGGAGAGTGGTAGAAACATGAATCTCCTAAAATTGGAGAAGTGACAAGTACCTAACTTTGGAGTCTGATAAACCTGAGCCTAAAACCTGTCCATTACCACAAGTTATTTAACACTCAGAGCAAAAGGCACACTTTCTTTGCTCCCACAGGTAGAAATAACTTCCCAGAATCTCTCACGTGTGCTGTGGTTATGTGAATTAGTTCCTTCTGAGAGAATGTGGGTAGAAGCGATAAGTGCCACTTCCAGGACAGTCCATAAAAGTCTTCAAGGTTCAGTCTCCCTTTTTCCATCAGGTCAGGATGAGAATGGGGTGGCAGATCCTCAAGATGGAAGAATTCTCCCTAGATGGTCAGAGCTGCTACTCCACTAGAACACCACCCAGGGCTCTTCATAAATAAGAAATAAGCACTCCTGTGCTTGGGTCATTCAAATTATGAAGTCTTTGTGTGACACAGAACTCCGAAAGACGATATAACGAGAAGTCAATGTTAATGCATCAATAATGCTGAAGTCGCAGTAGATATTTAATAAATATTAATCCTGCCTTCTTCTTGGCATGACCCAAAGTACTTGAAAATGTATAGCTTTCAAATAATAGAAATAACATTTAAATAACTTAAACTCAGGCTATTTTTAAGGTCTATACAAACCACAATCACATTCTTGTTAATTTGTTATTTAGGACACATTTTGCCATAGAGTAAAAGCAGCACAGGGATTCTAGAGCTGGAATATTCTCTGTAGCTTATTTGGACGTGAATGTATCCTGGCCACTCAACTATATATGATGGAAAATAAGCCCTCAAGCAACTCAAAAGCTTCCTTTTACAATAATAGTGCAGAATCCTGTTTTATAGTTGAACTGTTACCTGAGGAATTCTAATTTTTGGTGCTAGATTCTCTTGTACAGAAATGAGTATTTTCTGAAAAATTTTGGCTTGCTGGTCATTGATACATGTATTTTTTATGTCACTCATAGACTGCATGAAAGTAGTTGTGTACCCTCATTATTAAGAGGAGATAATAACGATTTCCTAATTTTCAGCTCCCATGCTACAACTCTGTTTCAAATCCTCTTCCTCTCTGCATGGGATGGAAGATGGTGAATGGTTGCACATACTAACAGTATGGCTTTCCTGTAGAGACTGAAAGAAAGCAGTTCACACACATACTCATTTGAGCCTTACACTCTTTCTCTGAAATGCATATCTCTCACTACTTGTAGATGGCATAACTGAAGTTTGATGAAGGTAAATAAACACAGGGAGGGAGACTGAGCATAAAATACTATGCTTGGGCTTGGTTACGAGCCTGACTGTGCCCAGATCCTTGTTCCTCTATCAGACAACACTAATTTATCTGGGACAACCTGTGAAAGCCTTGTGTACTCCCTAAACAGCAGAACACTACCACTTGAAAACCCAAACTTTCAATGAGTCATTTGTAAGCAAATCCTTCTAAAACCCAACCTTTCTTAAGATGGGTCGATGCTATGTGTTTATCCAGCAGTCCTATGATGTACATTTGCCTGCTTTTCCAGTAAAAAAGTAATTCTAGATGACGGAGTGCTTCTGGTTAGATTTCTGGGTATTTATCAAAGGCATGGAAGGACCTTCCACTTCCAATGAGCATTCTTATTATTTCCAATCAGCATTCAATACTTCCAAAGATGATTACATTGGTGAAACACTAAGAGATCAATCAGAATGACAAGACTGATTTATGATACTGTCATTTAATAGTAATAATTTTGTCATTTTATTTTTTATGATCTTTGGCTTCTGCATACAACTGTGTACATTCATAGCTGTTGAATAAGATTAATGTGTTCAATTAATGAGATAGACACATAGATGCAAAGTGCTTTGAAATCTAAAACCCACGATACAATTTTAACTATTAGTTTTTGCTACTAACACATAAAGATTCCAGTGGAAGATACTCTGAACATTGGTTCACATCACTGGGTATTTTCTCATCTATTCTGCATATGGCTCAATGCCCCTGGAGTGTAGTATTTGTACATTGTTTATCTCGATTGGGAAGGAGAGAGCATATATCACTGTTATGTATAATTGTGCACATGTGTGATATACGACAAAACTTTTCTAATATTTTAATTTACAAATGAACAATTGTCTCTTTAAACATATTGTTGGTATTCCCTAGTGACTCTGGTGTTTAGCCCATTACTGAGGTGTAGACCACCTATGGCCCAAGGTCGGCTATGGTGCAAGGCCCCAGGGCATTGGGGAACAACAAAATGAACAACTGAAAAATAAATGAAATATTTCCTCCTCTCTTCTGTTTTCATTTCTGCCTATCTTACTTCTGCTTAAAAGTAATTGCATTTCTAGCTTTCATTCCAATTTGTTATCTTTGCATTTCTCCTCAGAGCAGTTAAGTGAGTGCCTGGATCCCGCATGTCTCTTCCAGTTCTAACACTCTCTGGTTCCATCACTGTCTGCTGAACTGTCTCCATGATGTCCCTGTGACTTTGGGGTGTATGGTTCCAGTTCACTGAGTCCACACACAGATGTGAGGAAGCCTGACCAAGCACTCGCTGAAGTTTTAAGAGTGGGTCATGGCTTCTTCATAAAACTAAAATCTATCTTGAAATTAAATGATAATCTAAAATTCAAAAACTATTTTAAACATCTATCATCTATCATGGCAGAAGATAATTTGTAGAAGATAATTATAGAATTATTTTTAACGCAGCATGAAGCAATAAGGAAAGAGGACTTGGGGAGACAGTGTTTGAGCAATGTTAGAATAATATGAATAACGTTAGAGTCAATGCTATGTTTATAAAATTTCAATAGGTGGATAAACTTTGGTCATAGATATTCTAATACACGGGCTGCTGAGGCAGCAACAGGTTAGAGTTTGGCTGGAAGAGGCTTGTATGTGTGTGTACACGTGCGTGTACGCACATACAGGCAGATTAGAGACCAATGCCATTCATGAATCTTCTAAACAACCTGCAGAGAACCAATCAGGCCACCTCTCTGGGCAGTTTTCTGTGCACCAAATGTTATTTTGGTTTTATTCTAGCAATTGAAGACCTCACGTGGGGACAGCCTCTTACAGAAAGTTCTATGTCAGGCAGCAAAGATGACCAGCTAGCTACCCAGGGTGACAAGTCGCTCATCAGTGGCTTTGAACTAGTTGTCCTGCTGCTCCAGCTTCTGCCACCCTAACATTGCAGGCTGAGAGCCACTTAGCGGGTGCTGGGTGTCTCCCTGGTGAGGGCCAGGGCACACGTGGCTTATTCCTGTGCCAATGAAAGAAAGCCGAATTCTCACATCCTGACCACCTGGCAAGTCCACAGTGGGTGCTGGGTGACCTAGCCAGGAGATGGAGAGAAAACAGCGTGTAGGAAAAACTTTGGCAGAGGGCTCTTTCTAACTATTACTCACACCGAGCAAGATAGGGAACACGAGTCTCCTGACATAAAAGCTCGGAAAATGACGTGATGAGTGACATATGCAGTTTGTCAAAAACTTGCAGAATCACTGTCATCAGGCAGGACAAGAAATGTTTGCTATGGACTACAAGAACAGTAGCTAAACCGAATTTAAGCCATTTTACTCCTCCTTACACTGTGATCAGTAAAATAGTATGCATTCTAATTTTATTGTTCCTTTTAAATCATCAGAGTTCTGCAGATTTTTGAATAAAAAGAACAGTGTTAACATGCAAAAATTCTCTTGTGTAGTCAATTAAAAAAAACAAGGAAAAATGATCTCAAGGAGTAGCTATCATATGCATCTGTGTTTGAGGTGTGCATGCAGAGGATCTTTGAAATAACTAGAATTTGGACCATTTTTTAAAGGAAGGGTGCAGGCAGGAATGAAGGAAAGTGCAGGCAGGCAGGCAGGAAGAAAGATAGAGCCAGTATTTTATGTATTTTATTTAGAACCTGGACTTTTGATGTAAATGAGATACTTAGCTCATCGCAAGCGTTTCTCCACCACATATTGTAAGTGGCCCTGATTAGCTTCTGAATGATGATTTTAGGGTGTCAGATACTCTTGAAAAGACAGTTTTCTGCAGAGGACCCCTGGTGCATCTTCATTATTACTAGTCTTTCATCTGAAGGGGGTTTTCCTCTGGGTGGGGAATGGTTTGCTCTGTATTTTGACTTGTTCCTGTCATGTATTTATTTATTTTTCTTTCTTTCTGTCTAGAAAAAGAGATTGGAAGAGTTCAAGAGCTCTTTTCCCTATATCTCCCAATGCTGATATCCTCCACACCCAAATATAATGGATTTGAAGAATTTCTGATTTAATCACTACTTTTGACAGCATCTCATTACAGCAGGGAGACTATTCTAGCATTGCCACGTTTTAAACTAGCTCCCTGAGTTGTTTTCAATGCTTTGAAGTTGTAGCATGTTTGTAAATGCTTATTTGCTAACCATTAATATATGCTGAGTATTCACAATGCTAATTATCCAAAGAAGGTTAAATTATGAATAACACATCACGAGTCTTGGTGGTGTATATTATAAACCCACCTGATTGCTTTTTTCATTTTGATTGCTGGAAAATCAGTCATTTCCTGGCAGTTAATCAAATGCCACAGAGACCCTCATCTTAGTTCCAGTTAGCCTGCTTATTCCATTTATTTTTTGATTTATAAAAAATTATTACCATAACAATCTTTCAGATTTGATTACTGGTGAAGTTAACAACTTCATTTTTAGTCACATACATTTTCATTCTCAACAGGCTCTTAGCTGTTGGTTGGTTAACAAATAATTTCATTAATTAAGAGTATTACAGATTCATATAGCCTTCAGTTTATTACCATTCAAGAATTCTGCATATAAATCTCATTAAGCAAATATATGTGCTGATTATAATTTCTGAAAATATACAAGTTTACTCTTTATCCACAGTGGCATCAACTTTTGCCTCAGAAGACAATATGGAATATTTGACTCACATGTTCTTCAGATCAGCAGGTAGGTACTGATATTATTTCTTAACTTGAGATCTCCGATTTCTACTCCTCTTTCCCTGACTTATTTCCACTCAGTCCCTTTAACTGAGTTTATATGTGACTTATTTTTAAATGTTTGTGTGTATGTGTGTTTGTATTATCTCAATCTGATATTTTTTCTTTGATTTTACTTATTCCTCTTAGTCATCAACTCACACAGTATCAGGTGCACCTATATGCAGACTAGTCAGAGACACAAACATAAAACTGTTTTAAAACATCTGTAAGATCTACCCATCTGCTAGATAGCTTTTATCCTTCCCAAAAACTCAAAATAAAGTCCTGACATAGACTTTGTTGTTCCCGTGCAATTATGCTCTATTTAGTCTCAATCTGCTTTGATGGTATCATCATTTATTAGCTGCTCAGTGAAAAAAAAGTTTATCTATCAACCACTCCCACCGTGAGTCAGTCAATAGCTGAGGGGAAACCATTTCTATATTTCTCTTGTGTATCTTAGACAAACTTTTAGAAGGTAAAAGTTTAGAGCAAAACCTACTCTCTGTTATTAGGTGACAGTTGATTGAATCAGTGATGACCTATGATAGCTCACTTTGAATGACTTAACTATTGTCTCTAGCTTGCCAGGTCATTGACTTAATGTATATGTTGGATGAATGCGCCCCCAAACTCATCCTCCCTTTTGTAAAAAGTTCTAGTTACAAGAGAAAAGTTGACGTTTTCAGTTTGACAGGGAGCACAGTTTTCTAAAATGGACGGCTACTGAAGATGGGAGACTAGAAGGAGCTGCTCTGCATAAAATGAGTCTGAAAGTACAGCAGCAAGTTTTCTGCCTCCACCTTTCTCTATCCCTTTATCCACCACCCCCACCCCTTACAATATTGTGGATGCTTATGGGCAGACAGCCTGCAAGGGTAATTCAATACCTATAAAATATTTGCCGAATGTGCGACTCTGTGCTGGCTAGATCAAGAATTTTTTAAAAACCCACAATACATTTTGTAACATAAACATAATAAACCCTATTATGAATCATTACTCTTCCCAAAGAGTCCCCCAAATTAATTAGGAGCCTCCTATTCTCATTCACATTTCTTATTTTAAGTCACCCTCTTTCTCAGCCAGATTCTTGAAATTATCTGTGCAACATAATTCTGTTTTCTTGGACTCCTTCTAAGCCATCTTGCCTTCTTAACCAATCTGATTTCCCCCAAAATCTGGAGATTTCCATTTTCATCTACATCTATGAAATTTTACTTCTCTTCCTATAGAAACTAGTGCAAATCCTTTAGCATTCCATCTGACATAAAATCACGTGACTCTTCCTACTACAATGTTTGACCAATCAGATTCTTCTAAGACTAGAAGAATTTGCTTTTCCCTCACCAGGGTTTCCTTTAGCATCTTCTTCAGATGTCAAACTCCAAATCACTCTTGATTATCCAAAGCAAAGGATATTTTTTCCTTCGATGCCATTTCTAAGTCTACTGTTTAGAGTTAGGCACTCTTTTCCATAGGCACAGCATCTAAGATGACTGTCCATTACACTGCTCTTATATAGTCATTCCTGAATTCCTTAGCAGGTTATGTGAAACTATGATCAGGCTCTGATAGATATCTATATTTATACCACAATACAGCATGGTGTGAATCACAAAATGCAGGGTGAAAAGCAACATGTGTACATTAAATCAATGAAATGCAGTGCTTATATATCAACTACACTTACAGAGAAGTAATGTATAGGCACAGAGTCTTTTTCTAGCAAAATATGATTTTAAGTATTATGTAAATTCTGACATAATCAACATCATTGATAGCTAACTATTTCCTTATTATAATTGTCTAGAGCTGACATGAGTGTGGAATGAAATTAATATATAGATATAATATGCATATTTTTGTTGAAACATATAATATCCGTATTCGTATTATATATATATATATATAATATATTATATGCTGGCTGCATTTTGAAATATATTATATATATACTTTCAAATTCTATATTAGATCATAGACTGTTAGATTATAATTCTTTATTCTTAATATCTTTATGAAAGGTATGTACTTTATCTGAAGCAATGGATTTAAATATGTATGCATATACCTATATATATATATTTATGCATGTATTTTAAAACATAAAAGTATTCATTTGAGAATGCAGTAATTGTAAAATTTAAAACACTTTGAAACTTAAATGATGAAAAATTCAAAGAGTAAAAGATGGTTTTAGGCTGTTAAATAAACTTTAGAAAAGAAACAGAAATAAAAGCAGAAATGTAATAGAACTTATGTTTGTTATTTTCAAGTTAATAGAAAATTGCCCTTTTTTGTAAAGTTTACTTCTCTCAAATAATTTTTGGAGAATGGGGTTCAAATTAAATGCTATTTCATTGAATTCTATTTCTTTATCTCACTTAGATCATACATTTCCTGAGAGTTACGTTTGCATATATAAGAATTGCTAGCCTATTTGTAAAATTTATAGGTTTGAAATGCATAATTTGAAATTTTATATAGGGTTAGATTTTGCATATACTAGGAAAATATTTTTGGAGAGTATCAGCATGAATTATTACACAATATGCAAGAGTGCTATAATTTATTTATTGTCCATATTGAACTATTCAAAAGGAATAGCTCATGAAATTAGGTTCTCCCTAAATAAAGATTCTTTCATAATATAAACACTTCACTAGATGACATATTAATAATATTATTTTCTCATGAAGTTATAGCTAATTTATGAAGAGATGCAAGTAAGGAAGATTTTTAAGGTTGAACTTCTGCAAAGTAATACCACAAAATTAATTTTTCTGAGCTGAAATTTAAAAATATATATATATTCAAAACTGTTCAAAAAAAGAACACACAGACAGCCAGCATAAATTTAGTCCAATATATTTTAACATTTATAAGTATAGAACTATAATTGCTCTTCATTTTGATGACTTTGAAATATTCAGGATGCTAAAGTGACTTTTGAATTATATAAATTTTCTATTATTTATCTTGAAATTCTATCATTTATTAATTTTCTAATTATCCCTTTTTCTGTGCTTGGCTTATTTATGAATTGTTAAATGTTCTGTATATTTAACTCACATAGAAATGATGAAATGGGAAAAATGGGTAAAGACAGTCAGAAGGTCCAAGTTCCAGTTATGAAAGAAATGAATCTTAGGAATACATGAATATCCTTATTGCTATAGTGCTGTGGGTCTATGATACACAGAATGACTTTAAAAAGTGAATTCTAGATGTTAGATTTTATGTTTTGTGATTTAAGATTTCTTTCAGAAGAATAAGAGGAAAATTATAAAATTATTCTTTATTCCAAATAAAGTGGAAATACTTTGGAAAGATGCTAGTAACAACGAACTGAAATTGAACAGTTGATAATCTACATTTTAAAAGAACATTTTTGCAAAGCAGTTGCTAATAAGGCACAGTGTCTAGGTGAAGTTTATTCTCTCACTTTGTAACCATGCTAGTGCTTATATTCTAGACCTGGTGGTAAGCTAGATGTTTACTTTCCCAAGTATATATGACAGAAAAGTAGTTTTATTATTTGAAAATTAACTCTACATTTATTTTTGCTTAAAACTTTTTTCCAGTTTCAAATCTTTTAAGCATGTATTATGGTTGTGAGCAGAAATAGGAATTTTAATAACAGGAAAGAAAAGTTCTTCATAAGCTAAACAGTAAGAAATGTGGCTTGTACCAATTTTATAGGATAAAAAGACTCATTTTGCATTCACTGAGGCATAGAATAAGTAGAGGCACTGATAGCATAAAATATTGATTTCCTTAATATTTGCTTAACTAAAAACAATGCTAAAATTATATTATAAACGTGTCATTAAGAGTTTCCTAGATTCTATTAATCCTAATAAAATAGATATGTTAATTAAGAAAAGTTAGATAGGTTTATTTCTAGTATTTATTTTTTGTAAAGAAATTCAGTGACCTATGCTTGTTTTTCAAGACTGCTCATTTCAGGATTTATGAACTTTTTCATTGTATTTTCCATTGGAATTACAAAACACTAGAATTACAGAATATTAACTAGTCAAAAGCAAGTTACATATTTGGAACTATACATTTACAGAACGACAAGAAAAGATCAGTTGAAGTCTCATGTTTTGCTTCTAAAAAAGACATAAAATACAGTATAAGTCTCAGGGGGGAATTTATTTAGAGAGATTGGTAGAATAAACATTCATTCTGACCAAGTTAAAACCATATTTGTGATGACAAATTCAAATATGATATGGGTGCATAATTATGTCTTAAGGGGTGATAGATATTTGGAAACTAGTTACACAAGCAATAAACGTTGTCAGAAATTTATCGTTTTCATTTTATGTAAGACATATTTTTTTTCCTTACCTAAATCTATGAAAATATATCTAGATTAAAGGCAAATGTGTTGGTTGCTATTTTTATTACAACAAACAGGCACAACACCAGAAATGGTGAAGGCTCTCATAACACTGAACACTCACTGAGCCACTGACTGAGGTTAAAGGAGAAGCTCTATAAATGAAAGGTTTCAAGGGATAGATATCTTTCTTAAGCTGTTGTCAGAGATATTTAGTAGCAATATATTTTCTCAAGTTAAAAAAATTAGCAAGAATTTGAAGCTTTCTTTTAACAGAAAAATTT